>CAUYON010034011.1:0-60043 GCA_963573935.1 Arctocebus calabarensis
AAACTTGAAACTGAAATTGAAGCCAGGAGGTTAATTGTGCGAAAAGACAGACACCTCTGGAAAGATGTGGGTAAGAAGATTGCAGAAATTTTGAGATGAATTCCTTAAAAAAAAACTTTATATCGTGATCAAGAAAATGCCATGAAGGCTATCTCTAACAGTACGATCAAAATATTTCTGATTGTATATGAAGCACATTCTGCCCTATGATTGCACCAATGTACACAATTATGATTTAATAAAATTATTAAAAAAAACCCAAAACTTTATAGACCTTTTGTATTTGTTCTCATCTTTATTTAGGTATAATTGGCAAAGAAAAATTATGTATTTTTAAGGTATACAACATGATGTTGATATGTGATATATGGTGTATCTTATATATGATATACATATATATGTATATATCTCCAGGAGATTCTGTATTTCAAAGTAAATATGCCTGCATTAGTTTGCAGCCTAAAATCTTATTCAGACTTAAATATGATCGTATATACTTAAGTATAGAAGTATAATACATTATTTAAAATAACTTACATAAGCAATTATCCTTGTTTGAACTGATAAAATCTCCATGAAATCTTATTTATTGCCTCTATTTGATTGATAGTTTTAGCTTACTTACTTTTAACATGCATTTTAGGAGAACGCCAGAAAGTTCTGAATTGGCTGTTGTCATATAATCCTTTGTGGCTTCGAATTGGCCTAGAGGTAAGCATACAGTTCAAGTTTTAAAACCAGTTTTAATATACTTTTAATAGCATAGGCTTAATAAAATGTGGTTTTACTTATATATGTAAAAGTTACAAAGTCATTAGATTAGCTTGATTCATCTTTCAATATAAAATGTAAAGCTCATTAATAAATGCTCATTAGGTAAATAGGCCATGCTATTATATATTGTTGCCTTATTGTTATGTAGCAGTTCATTGCATAGTCTCTTAAATATATATAATTTGGGGCTGATGTAATGATTTTTGTAAACTCATTTTTGAACACTTACAAATGAAAACACTAGGCAGTTTTAAATACGTCTTCTAATTTGATTCTCTTTAAAACCCATTAAAGACTGTATTATTTCTACTTCACTAAAAAAAGAAGCTTAGATGTCAAGGGACTTGCCAGATGGCAATAATTGGTTGGGATTTGAATCTACACTGGTCTGATGCCAAAGTTCAGACTGTCGTATGCTTTTACATTTTTTTCTAGGTTTCTTCCTAATGTGGGATCTTCATTATTTAAATTTATTCCAAATTTTATAATAGAAGAGTATTTGAGGCTGAAAGGGATAGTTGCAATAATCTGGGTTTTTATGCACCAATAAATTGAGGCTCAGAGTAAATAATAAGCTTACTGTGGTCACACAGCTTAATAATGTCATTTCTTTCTTCATTTTGGTATCATGTCTCTTTTAATAGTTAGCAAATAACTTATTGACTGGCTCAGCTTCACATGCCAAATAATTCAAGAACTTCAAGTGAAATATAGCCTCCATATTTTGGGACATAGCTTTATTTGTGGTAAAAGTTAAAAAAACAAGAACATTCAGTACAACTTTGCAGTGCCTATTAACACTTAGATGTTGTAAATATCACCTGCACTCACATTCAGTTGGACAAAGCATGTTATCTGGCCAAGCATGAAGAATGAAAGAATGTATTATCTACCCATAATAGTCAAAGTAAGTCTATGGTGTATGGTGGGAATGTATAATGTTTATTGTAAGGAATGGAAGGATGAGTCATTGTGAACAATGACCTCACCACCACACCTTAGGATTCTCTAGATGGACACCTTAGGATTCTGTGAATGGATTTTTGAGAACATTAAGAAAGCTTCTGGAAGGTCAAAAAAAAAAAAAAAAGTAAACAAAGATGGATTGCTGTCTTTTGGCAGGTGTTAATACTTTTCTATGCTGTCATCTCTGTATTTTGTCAATGTAAAGTTGCAGAATATAATATATAATTTGATATATTTTTAGTTTTTCTAATTGGTTTAGGAATTATTAATAATAAATATGTCAATGTTAAACTAATTTTATATTTAAGTCTGTGATGATAAACAGATCTGAACGTCCCAAATTATTATGCTAGTTTCTGTTATATCTTCATGATATACCTAATGGGATTGTTATAATTAAATTTGAAAAACATGCCTATATTTGATACTTCTTTAACTTAAATAAAGATGTTAATATGTAATATTGCTTGCCAGCTGATTAAGAATTTTTCTTAGTCCAGAGCTTTGTCTTTTTTCATTGTGAAGGATATTGTGTATGCTAAAAAGTACATAAAGTATAGTTGTAGAGTTCAATGAGATTATTTAGCAAATTACCATGTCACTGCTGTGCTATTTAAGAAATAGAACATTGCCAGTTCCTGAGAAGATCTTTGTCTGCTCTTCCCCCATCACGTCCCTTAGGCATAGCATAACCCTGACTTTGGCTGTAATTTCTTCTTTTTAGACAGTTTATGGAGAACTCATATCTTTGGAAGACAACAGTGATGTCACAGGGTTGGCTATGTTTATTCTGAATCGCTTACTTTGGAATCCTGATATAGCAGCTGAGTATAGACACCCCAGTGTTCCTCATCTATATAGAGATGGTAAGTATTTCTGCATCTACTGCATTCTCTCCACACCACACATAAACGGCTTCTCGTCATTCATCTGGTTCCTTATTTGCATTTTACTTTCTCAAAGAAACCAAACTAGATAGGTCTCTGCTTTCACTACTATCCCTTCCCTTCCCCCACCCCCATTATTCCATTATTCTCCTTCATCACTATTTATAGTTATACTTTCCTGTTCATTGTCTCTACTTCACCCTCCAGAAGTCCTATGGGGATCATATTTGTTGTAGTTTGTTACTGTACATCTGGTACCTAGGATGGCGCCTGCACATAGCAAGAGTTCAATAAATATTTTTTAAGTGAGACCCACTAAGGGTCTTGACGCTTCAGTGCCTGATTCCTCATCTATGAATTGGAAATAATAAATAGTACCTGTTCTACAGAGTTATGGTGAAGAATACATGGATTCACATGTGTAATGCACTAAGAAAAAAGCATATAATATTTTATTTATGCTTGCTATAAATAAAATAGCACATTATTATTGTCATATTTTAAGGTGAAATCTGCCTTTCATAGATTAACTTGCTAAACTTTGTACTTTATTTAAGGTCATGAAGAAGCTTTGTCCAAGTTTACATTGAAAAAATTATTGTTGTTGGTCTGTTTCCTTGATTATGCTAAAATTTCCAGACTTATTGATCATGATCCTTGCCTCTTCTGTAAAGATGCTGAATTCAAGGTATAGTTTTTACTTTATGCTTTATATTTTGTTTTTCCCATTTAAGAATTTTGCTTGCTTTTATGGTATATTTTTCAAAAAAACAATACAATGGAATAGAATAGAGGTGCCTATCTAGTGAGTCCTGTCAATAATTTCTGTGTGTTTATCTTTCACCAGCATATGATTCTTACTCTTAATTTTGACTTGAGATAAACTAAACTATGAGGAATTAGTTTCAGGGGAAATTTCTTTCCTAATTTTGATATAATATTATGAGCAATTTATAACAAGGTTTTAAAATGAAAATGAATGAAATTTGCATTATTATTGTATGGTGTGAAACTGACAATTTTTTTATACTACATTTAACTTTATATATATAAAGTAATTTGAAGGATTTTTATTATGCATATATCCAAAGTTAGTATATATTAATACCTGCAACAACTTTTTTCTTTATAGGCTAGTAAAGAAATTCTTCTGGCTTTTTCACGAGATTTCTTAAGCGGTGAAGGTGACCTTTCCCGTCATCTTAGCTTACTGGGATTACCTGTTAATCATGTTCAGACACCATTTGATGAATTTGATTTTGCTGTTACAAATCTTGCTGTAGATTTACAGTGTGGAGTGCGTCTTGTGTAAGTATAACAAATAGCATTATTTTGCTTAATAGAATGGACTAAAATTTCTGGAAAACACACGTTTTTGTACTTACATAGTCTTTCTTGTTTCATGTAATAGAATAAATTTAGGGTTAAAAAAATGGGATTTCTTTTTCAGAAAAGTGATGTGTCTGATTTAAGCCAGAATTCTTTTCTCCTAAACATTTTTTTTTCCTACTGGCACGTGACTACCATTTAGATAGGAACTGCTGATGTCTCAGAATAGAAGTCAAGAAGAGCTAGAACCTAATTAAAATTATCAAAAATTTATAATAACACTTTATATTATGGTTGGTTTCAGGAGTTCCATATCATTTGAGATAATTTTTAAAAGTATTGTCCTTGTTTTACATATGAAGAAAATAAGATGAAGTGGTAGAATGGATTGCCCAAGTTTTATATGGTAGAACTGAAACAAACTCTTCAAGTCTGACTCCAAATTATGTAATATTTCCTCATTAACATATTGGAGTGCCCGAAATTGGCCTTGCTATGAGTAATGGGGTATCAATTTTTGCTTTGAAAGAAAGTCTTCAGCATGTTGCTTTGGTTGACCTCTTTAGGGTATCTGGATAGGGGGTACTCATTTTGTTAATAGAGAACCCTGCAGTATGTATGTTACAGACTTATCAAAGAAACACTTTATGGGGTCAAAGAACTAGCTTTCTTTAAAGCAAAGAAAAGGTTTTTCTCTGTGTGTTTAAGAAGTTATTAAACCTCAAAACAGCCAGTTAAACTGAGATACAGGAAGCATAGGATTAGTGGCCCTTATAAAATATCTCCACTATAATAATACCTACTGAACTTTTTACCTGCCTAGGTACATTCTTGTCAGATTTTAAATTGTTTGCCTTATATACTGTAGTCAATTTTCACTTAAAATTCATGCTAAAACTGATCTGAACAAGAAGGAAGGAATCTCTGTGTACTTATTAATTTGTTTGTTTTGATAAGTACAAATTTAAAATATAAACTAAAAACCTTATACATGGGTCACTACAAAAGTTTTTGAAACTGTTATGGTCCATTATGTCACTTCCCAAGAAATACAGTCATGAGTGTCCTTTCTGATACATCCGTGCAAGTTTCGACTTGCTTGGCTTATTGATGTTACTGGGAAGGTTTCATTTGTTTTTGTCCATGCAGATTTTATATTCCTTGATTTTTGCATATCTCAAAATTTTAGTAGTTACCCGCCTATCCAGGTGTAATGGAGACCAGCTGAAGGAATTATGAATATTTAAAGAAATACAACACAGGTAGAAGAGAAGGCTCTGGGACTTAGATGTCTTCAGATATTTACAAGGCTAACTTATGTTAAAAGGTGATTAAATTTATTTGTTACCAAGCAAAAGAACTGTGCGTGAGCAATGAATGTTTCGAAAAGATGAATATTGGCTCAGCACCTGTAAGCACAGTGGTATATGGTGCCGGTCACATGCACCAGGGCTGGTGGGTTCGATCCTGGCCTGGGCCAGCTAAACAACAATGACAACTGCAACAAAAAGAAAATTGCTAGGCGTTGTGGTAGGTGCCTGTACTCCCAGCTACTTGGGAGGCTGAGGCAAGAGAATCTCACTTAATCCCAAGAATTGCAGGTTGCTGTGAGCTGTGATGTGACAGCACTCTACCAAGGGTAACATAGTGAGACTCTGCCTCAAAAAAAAAAAAAGATAAGTATTGTTTTGATATAAAAAAAGTGGCAATATTCTATTGGTCATGTCTTTAGGAAGAAACCTATTCACAGTGTTGGAAGTTTTAAGCAGAAGTCAGAGGACCTCTTGCCCAGAGTGGAGGAATTCTAAGAAGATGTGATTCCTAGAGTTTTTTCAAAAACAACATAAGTTTCACTTCCTTCCTTCTAAATTAAATTCTGTGAATGTCCTTTTTTTCTTGATCATTATACATACAAGTTAACTGTTTTTGAACTTTACTACAGCTTTCTCTCATTTGAGCAGTTTCCATATAGGTTAAGATCATTTGCTGAAAATATTTCACATACTATCTTTGTTTTTGACTAATTTGTTCATTTCATAAATTCTAGCTACCACATTTATTTTCTGGCCAATAGGAATTTATCTTTTGAGACTTTTTCCTCTTTAATCCAGAAGGGATTAGTTTAATGGTTAGTTCCATTCTTCCAGAAAGAAAGACATTTCTTAAGCTTTTGCAAGATTTAATGAGGACTTAGCAATGTTGGATATTGTTGTTATAAAGTTGGTTAGGAACTCTTAGTAGTTAAAAGATTGATCTTGCATACCAAATTTCTTTTTTTGTTCAGCGTCAGCAAAATGACTTTCTTATAGATCTTTGAGATCACTTTGGAATACTTGAGACTAGGTACTATATTGGTGCTTTGGGTGATGGGTTGGTCTACTATTAGGAAATGTTTCCTTCATCGTTTGGGTGGTTAGCCTAGAATGGTCTTGAGTCTGTCGCTAAAGTTTAGAAAATATGGTTCCACAAATATTTCTGCCAGCTTTTAATTATCATTTATGGTTTGCTTTTTCTGGGGAAATACCAACTATTGTCTAGTGGATAACACTAGCGACCGACATGATATTAGGGATCTGAATTCTAATTCTGGTATACATATCTTTTTTAGGTAAGCACTCAATTTTTTTATTCTTTTGTTGTATGTAAGAGAATGCCTGTGGAAACTGGTAGACTGAATTTTAATTCCCTTCTTAATTCTGTCATTAGTAGCTGTACAGAGTCTTATTTTGTGAAAAATGGATTAACAATACCTGATAGTAGAATATACTGTGATGACTTAAGTAAGAAAAGAAAGCACAGTTTGATGTGTAGAATTTAGTACCTATCAATAAATGTTTCTCCTCTCCGCTCCTCATGCTAATCCTTTCTCTCCTTTCTTTTCCTTTTTTGTTGTTCATTATAGAATACTATTATCTTGTATGTATTTGTGTATGTGTCTCACTTTTTCTTTCTTTTTATAATAGACTTCAGGTCCCAAACTTAAAATGAGAAATAACTTTACTTGCTGACTCTCGAGCAACAGAGTTTTGAGATAGTCTTTTGGAGTCTTCCTGTCCCTAAAGCCCTTAAACTTTTGGGATTTATGTGGGTAATAAATATGTTTAAATGAAGGTTATTTTTCACATGTTTTTATGTAGCAATTTTATCTGAAACCCTTTTCATTGCTAGGCGAACTATGGAACTTCTCACACAGAACTGGACTCTGTCAAAGAAACTCAGGATTCCTGCAATAAGTCGTCTTCAAAAGATGCACAATGTTGACATTGTTCTTCAGATTCTTAAATCACAAGGAATTCAATTAAGTGATGAGCATGGTAAAAAACTGAGTAAAGTTTAAAACTTATTCTCCTCACTAACTATTAATATGTGCATCTATTATGCTAATGGACTACCTTTTCATTTATAGGAAATACAATTCTATCTAAGGATATCGTGGATAGGCACAGAGAAAAAACTCTTGCATTGCTTTGGAAAATAGCATTTGCTTTTCAGGTATTATATATTTGGTGTATTTTTCACTTTTTATCAATTATGAATACTGAATATCGTAAAAACAATTTGAATCAGGTAAAGGTTAACAATATTACTATAATTTACTGAGGTTTATTCTATCCCAGGGACTGTGGTAATTGCTTTATACATATTTCAATTTAATTGTCATCACACATTTATAAAGTAGGTGTTAAGTCTACTTCACAGAAGAGGAAACTGAACTAATGTTCACCATCATTGGTCACAATGGAGCTGAGATAGAACTCATGCTTGTGTGGCCCCAAAACCTATATTCTTAACATCTAACATTTCATCACTTCTATGTAGTTTGGGTTTGCCTTTTAGAAAAAAAAAAAAAAAAATGTATTTTCTGTGTTAAAATATCCATTTTGGGCATTTTATTTTCTTAGAATTTTAAAATCTCTGATTAGGTTATTTTATTTAATCTATAGTTTCTCTAAATAGAAGACACTTGCATTTCTATGAGTTAAAAATAATATATAAAAACATAAAGGTATTTATATTTTTTGTATGTGTTTCAGGTGGATATTTCCCTTAATTTAGATCAGTTAAAGGAAGAAATTGACTTTCTAAAACAGACACATAGTATAAAGAAAACAATGTCTGCACTATCATGCCATTCTGATATTATTAATAAGAAAAAAGACAAAAGGAATAGTGGTGCCTTTGAACAATATAGTGAAAACATAAAGTTATTGATGGATTGGGTAAATGCTGTTTGTGCCTTCTATAATAAAAAGGTAAGTTTCTTCATGTTTGTTTTAACCCAATATCTTTAAATAAATTTTAGTGAAAGTCAATTAAACTTAAAGTATGAAATATTTTCTTGCATTTTTAAAATATAATTTAGTTTGTATGTGTATGCTTACTTTACCTCAAAGGAGTAAATTTATTATATACTGTATTTCATCTAATCTGTCGCCCATTGTGTAATTCATGATAATTCCATCACTAAGAAAGAAAAAATATTCTAAGTAGAAGTCTTAATAGAAGATGCTTGCATAGGACTGGCACATTAATGGATTGTAC
Organism: Arctocebus calabarensis; assembly: GCA_963573935.1. Lineage (NCBI taxonomy): Eukaryota > Metazoa > Chordata > Mammalia > Primates > Lorisidae > Arctocebus > Arctocebus calabarensis. The sequence goes on from CAUYON010034011.1 coordinate 8,499, forward strand.
CCTTATAAATGTGCAAAAAGGAACAACTGAGAAATCACCTCTAGGTAGAAGTAAGAAGAAAAACAAAATCTAAGTTGACTCTTTCTGTAATCATTTGTTAGGTAGATACTGTATTTCTGTATGAGATATACTTCTAAGTATGAATACATGAAAAAATATTGCCCTGAACACATAGATAAACTATCTGGTAACAAGTATAAAACAGAACAATTATAGAGAGTTCATGTAGTTAAATATGGTAAAATGTTACACTTGAAGTTGTAGTAGAAACATTTTTAATACGTGGCTAACTTTCTAGGTTTTAAATAAGTACTAGAGAGCGAAAGTTGATCATCGTTATTCATGAATTCTACATTTGGCATTCAAATGCTCATTAAAATTTATTTCTAGGGTGGTGCCTGTGGCTCAGCTAGTAGGGCGCTGACCCCATATACCGAGGACTGCGGGTTCGAACCCGGCCCCGGCCGAACTGCATCAAAAATTAGCCGGGCACTGTGGCAGGCACCTGTAGTCCCAGCTACTTGGGAGACTGAGGCAAGAGAATCACCTAAGCCCGGGAGCTGGAGGTTGCTGTGAGCTGTGACTTCACAGCACTCTGCCGAGGGTGATAGAGTGAAACTCTGTCTCCACAAAAAAAAAAAAAAATTTATTTCTCATAATAAATTCCAAAATTAACACTTGCAGCATTGTGTGGTCATTGTTGACAGGTACAAATGCCTAGGTGCTGATTCCTAGCTGAACTCACTCCAAAGGTGACACTCTGCCTTCTTGTTTCAGCTCTTACATAAACAGTGTTTTTTTCATGATCTTTTTAGTGCTATGAGTTTGGGTTGGTTCTATTTTTTGCATTTGTGTGCTTTTTGTTGGTGATTTCCCTATTTAAAATGGCCCTCATGTGTACTACTAAAGCGTTGTCTAGTGTTCCTAAGAGGTAACTGTGATGTGCCATATGCAGAAAATATGATAAGAGATGTTAAATAAGCTTCATCCATGCATAAATTATGGTGCCTTTGGCCATGAATTTAATATTACTGAATCAGAAACAGATGTAAAACAAAGTGGATTGACTCACCAGACCCTAATTCAAATAACAAGAATCCACTGTAATTGATGTAGTTTTTTAATACTATCAGCAAATTACTACAAAGTAAGTGGCTTAAAATAGAAGTTTATTCCTTCACAGAATAAAGGCTAGAAGCCTGAAATGTTGTCTGGGCCATTTAGAGCAGCAGTTCTCAACCTGTAGGTCATGACCCCTTTTTAACAATGAAAATACACTGTGGCATTAGGAAGGTTGAGACCCACTGTTCTAGAGGGCAGGGTATTCCATTCGTTTCTCTTAAGTTCTGGTGTTTGCCCAGCCCACCTTGGCGGAACTTGGCTTATAAATGTATGATTCCAGTCTTTGCCTTTGTCATCACATGCTGTTCTGCCTGTCTGTCTGTTTCTGTGTCTCTTCTCATCTTATAAGGACACTGTTTTCATTGCATTAAGAACTCACTCTATTCCAATGTGACCTCATGTTAATTCTTTAAATCAGTAATGACCCTATTTCCCAATAAGTTCACAATTCTGATTTTCTGGGAAGGCCATGAAGTTTTGAGGGACATTGTCTAACCCAGAACAATAATATAACCAGATCCTACTTTTACAATGGTTTATTAATATTTTATAATTGAGAATCTGTGGCTATGTATATGTACAGTTAATAATTAATGTGATATTCTTAACTGTGAAGAGAAATTTACAGGCCACAAAACCATTATGTCTATTAGCTGTCTAAGTATAGCTAATCGTTTTTCTGGTGTTTCCAATCAGGTGGAGAATTTTACAGTGTCTTTCTCAGATGGCCGTGTATTATGTTACCTGATCCACCACTATCATCCATGCTATGTGCCTTTTAATGCTATATGTCAGCGGACTACTCAAACCGTGGAATGCACACAGACGGGTTCGGTGGTATTAAATTCATCATCAGAATCTGATGATAGTTCTCTGGATATGTCTCTTAAAGCACTCGATCATGGTTAGTCCTTTTTTGTTAATTAACTTTTCTGATTCACTGCTATGTCTGATTTTTGGCTACTGCAGTCTAATTTCTCTTTTCTGCTTGCATAATAGAAAATACTTCAGAACTATACAAAGAGCTCCTAGAAAATGAAAAGAAAAATTTTCATTTGGTTAGGTCTGCAGTTAGAGATCTTGGTGGAATACCTGCTATGATTAGTCATTCAGATATGTCAAATACAATTCCGGATGAAAAGGTAAGTAAAAGTAGGGTTTTTAAATTATTGACTCAGTAATAAGAATTTCAGAAGATGATAGTAAGTTGTACTATGTACATTCTCTGTTAATCTGTTCTCATCTTTTGTGTTTTCTATTAGGTGGTTATTACCTATTTGTCATTCCTTTGTGCAAGGCTTTTCGATCTTCGTAAAGAAATAAGAGCTGCTCGACTTATACAGACAAAATGGAGAAAATATAAATTAAAAAGAGATCTCAAACGCCATCAGGTACTCCTAAAAAATGAGCACTCTTGATCAAGCTTCTTGTCACCAACCTTTTACTTAATCTGTCCAGGAGAAGAGGAATAACTTCTTTGCTTTGTAAATTTCTGCAGAATACTTTGGGAGTGCTTAAGTCAGCTTTTCTCTACTTCTAGCAGAATCTAGCCTCCTTCCAGAAAGCAGGAGTTTTCTGTCAGTTTTTTCATGCTGTGCTCTCTGCAGCTTGACCTTATCTAGTCCCACTTGGGCCTGGGCATCAAGTACCCTATCTTACTGTTTAATTAGAGCCATTTATTTATTTACTTATTTATTCATTTATTTATTGTGACACTAACTTCCAGTTTATCCTTTATGAGTTTTAAAAGTGGTATTTTTGATTTCCAGTATTTTATATTTCCAAATTTTTAAGTTCTCAGAAAATTATCATTTTTTAATAGTTTAAGACATAATCTCTTGGTCAAGCTTGAACAAACTAATCTTTTCATCTTCCTTGCCCCCTCCACCAATTACATTTCATTTATTTATTTGAAAAAAATAAAACAAGCAGCTATCTCTGATAAAATATATCATAGTTATTTTTTAGAAGTTATTTCTACTTGATTTTGTTTGTCAGTTTTGAAATATAATGCATTCTGATAATGTTCATGGTACCTGTCTGCAACAGCTAAATTTTGGCAATTCTGAAAGATAACATATGGTTTTTAATACCATGTCAGACTTAGAAATAATAGTAATTGAAATAATTTGTCCTTGCCTCACTCCAAGTCTTCTTTATAGTAACTTTTGGAAACCGCCAGGTTCTTACACTCACAAATGGTCATTTCTGCTACTTTATATGCTCTGTTCCCTGTATTATCCCTTCTCATTATTATTTGCCTCCTTACCCCCGGGTCTTTGGGGGGATAATTGCACTGTTGAAAGCTCCTAGGAGAATTGTTTTAGGAAAGTTTTCGGGGAAGACTCTCTCCTGGCCAGTCCTCAAGTTATTTGGTTCATTTTTTTCATATTACATCAAATGAGTTTTAGAATTACAAGAAACAGATATCAATCTGAATACACACACACAGAAACTGACAATTTCATGAACTTGCCACTGTGTGCTTACATTGGCAGCAACATACAAGCAACTTGGTAAGGTTTTATAACCTAGGTATATCAACATCTCACAGTTGTGTTTGTCGATACATGGCAGTATCTTGTGAATGGTGTTCATTATTGTGTGTTTTCGCGTGCCATCATAAGAACGTTGAAGCTTGAATTAGAGCAACGAACAGACTTTGGTAAATTTCTTATTAAAGTTGGCAAGAGTGAAAGTGAAAACAAGGATATGTTGGTCCAAGTTTATGGGAATAACACTATGAAGAAAATGATAATATAGAAATGGATTAACATTTTTCTGAAGGGAGAGAAAGTGTCACTGATGAAGAACGGTCAGGGTGGCCAATAACAAGCAGAACTAATGAAAATATTGCAAAAATTTATTGAATTGAGCATCAAAATCATCAGCTGACTATGAGAAGCACAGCAGACTAAGTAAACATCAATAGAAAAACAGGAAAATCCTAACTGAAAATCTTTGCTAACAATTCATGGCTCTTGTATCATGACAACGCACCACCTCACGTGGCTCTGTGTGTGAGGGAGTCTTTCGCCAGTAAGCAAATACTGTCTTGGAACATTCTTCCTAAGCTTCTGATTTGGCCCCTAGTGAGTTTTTCTTTATCCAAAGATAAGGAAATATTGAAAGGAATATAGTTTGATGACATTCAAGACGTCAAGGGTAATACAACAACAGCTTTGATGGCCATTGCAGAAAGAGTTCCAGAATTGCTTTGAAGGGTGAAGCTGGTGACGGTGTCAGTGCATAGTTTCCCAAGGGGAGTACTTCCAAGGTGCCTGTAGGGGGCAATTTCTCTAGGATGAGTTGGCAAACGTAATCGTCAGACCCTGTGTGCCCCATTTTTTGTTTGAGATAGCCCTGTATTAATAAGATATTAGAATTTACTTAGTTTTTTTGCTGGTGAGAGCCCTTTTCTTGATTTATTTCTTTAGTGCAAATAGAGATTTTCCTGTTTATTGAAGGTCTAAATTGAAAGAAATTTCTGTACCTATGGTTAAACTTCATCTTCTCAATCGTACCATTGTATCTCTCCTTTCTCCTGGTGTCCGTATTTCTTCTCTTACACAATTACACTAACACTCTATTACATTTTTTTCATTTTTTAATTTGGAACATTAAACAGCAGGCTTCCTGTATCAGTCACAACCCACAGGTTGAGATGGAAATACTACAAGTTAGTAAGCATATAAACATTACCATAAGGTACTGCTTTTTGAGGTTTCTGTTTTGCTTTTACTTCATAGTTATAATTTATATATATCAATTAAGAATAGAATGGCTCAAGCTTTTATAGTGACAAAGAAACACTGGTAAGTAGCCAGTTACCTAATGAATTATCTAAGGGTCCCTCATTGTGTTCCATTTTTCAGTTCTTCTTGTCAACAAACAGGTATAAACTAAAGCCAAGTAAATTTTAGTATGTGGTCCCTATATGAAGCAAAGTAAAAGAAATATTCTGGTAACCAGATGGCTCAACATCAGTATAAGGTTAAAAATGACATGTGTTCTTACTTTGAGAAGGGTCAATGACTACAGGGGTACTTTTACCATTAGCTTATGTAAGTTCTTAAATAGCTGCTAACTTTGAAAAATAGATTCGCCTGAATGTATAGACTCTTCATCTATAGCTTTTCTGGCATATAAAGTTGTTTTATTTTAGTGTGCTTATAATTGAGGTGATATAAAAGCTGAGGTAATTTTCAATTTACTTAGCCTAGTTATTTATTTATTCACTTTTTTAGCTATTAGAGATTTTTTTTACTTGGATTCCACAGCCCTAAGGCCTATGGTTTCGCGGGGACATTGAGGATGATTTCAGATGGCTTAACACGTAACATAAATAACTCTCCTAGCCCAGTTTTACAATTGTCTAGTTTTTCTCTTCAGAAGAATGATGTAATACACGGTCCTTATATTCCTTAATATTCATTTTAATCTATAGGGTAGCTTTTTTATATGTAAGAATAATAGTTTGACCCCTTTCCTATTTGTGTTCCCAAATTGTGCAGCCTCCATGCACAGATACCATGTATTAATTGTTATTAATTGGTCAGAATATATATGTAGCCTCTCTGTGGATAGCTAACCTCACATGATGTAGACTACCTCATAGAGCAGCATACAAGGTTGTCAGACCCTTCATAAGTGTTGTTGTTAACTGTCCACCGGAGAAACTGCTATACTAGTTTCCAATTCAGGTGAAGTGAAGTGGTAAACCTAGTCTTGGACAGTATAGCAAAGTGATTAAGGGCCTAGGCTCTGTTCAAATCCTGACTTTGTTGCCAGAAGACTGACAAGCCACATGAGCTCTCTGCCTCCGTTTCCTCATGATCACAAGAGTAGTATCTGCCCATTTGTTATTATGGTTCTTGTGAGGTTTAGATGTATCATTCATGAAGCGTTTAGAATGCTGCTGAACATATAATATGTTCTTATTCATAGGAATTCTTTATGAGAAGTAACAGAAATAGAGACTCAGGCCCCTGAGGTTCCTAGGGCAGCTGGCTTGCCTGTGACCACTGATGGTCCGAGAGCAACACCTCGTATACCCATTCTAATAACATAAAGCATACTCTTGAGCATCTATGCCTTAAGGCTACAATGTACTCTATGCTGAAAGAAGAAGTATTTTTCTTTTCTACTCTTTTGTGTTGCTTTGTTCAAATTATAACAAAGCAATGCTGCTTTATATTGTAAACCATTTTTTGCATATAATCCATTCCTTTCCTAAAAGTCAAGTATTCATTCATTGGACCCAAATCTGAGAAACATACCACATTATATTTCAAATTGCCCATATCTTGATTACTGGGGATCATTGATAGATCAGATATGTCTGCGGTCTTTCTCTTAGACTACTCTTAGGAATCTTTGTTTCATCATGAAATATATCTCCTGCCATTTCTATATCCCTAGTGGTGATGATCAATGTCCTAAAGGTGAGCATAAGGAGTCTGGTTTGGGAGGGGGGTTATTTCAGGATCAATTTGATTAATGTTTCATGGGTGATTATCTTAGAAAGGATAGTTTAAGGTCTTAAGTTATTGTTTAATTCACATTTGCTAGTTTTTTTTTCTTTAAGGAGAGAGACAAAGCTGCAAGAATTATTCAATCAGCTATACTCAATTTTTTAACTAGACAACGTTCGAAGAAAGAGGCTAATGCAGCACTGATCATTCAGAAATATTGGCGAAGAGTCTTAGCACAGAGAAGATTGTTACTGTTAAAAAAGGAAAAACTGGAAGAAATTCAGAATAAATCAGCATCAGTTATTCAGGTATAGTATTCTGAACTAATTTTTTAATTTAAGGAATTTTAATGATTTTTTTCAGGGAAGATGGTAATATATGATAAAATTTTCAATGATTTTAGGATTCTTCAAGATTTAATTTAACGGATATTTAACACTGTTTACCTACAAAACTCTTTGCTGTTCTTTGCATAAGGCTGAAATACAGTTGAAATGTCTTTGCTTTGAAGGAACAATATTCTAATTCTGTACTCTTTGCTGTCTTGTTGTTTGTTTTATATTAGAAGTTTGCAATCTTCCACCCTGTGGGACTCACTGGCATACCAAACCATTCTACTTTGTATATCCATATAACCAACCCAATTCTCTTTTATATCTTTACTATGAGTCCTGAAAACTTCTCTTTTGAGATAAATGTACACATTTTTCTCTCTACCCCACTTAGTTGGCATGTAATGGAAATAGTACTTATGATTAGTCTGTAGTGCTATTTTTCTTTTTAGTAAATAGTATGTAGAACATCTATTTATATAATACATTCCTTACATGTATACACATCAGGGTTTGATATTAAATTATATTTTAATAACACTAGAGAGGTAAAACTTAAACATCACACATAGCAAATTGCACAGAACAAAAAATGTATAGCCTAATGACTTCTCACAAAGTGAATTCCTGTTAACTACCACCTAGGCCAAGAAAGAGAATTTTGCTAACTCTAAGAATCCATTTTTCAGCTAACTGCTCCCTCATTTTATGGTAACGTATGCTAATATTTTTGATATGATTTTGATATGTGTCTTCTTTGAACACCATAATTAGTTTTTGCTTATGTTTGAATTTTATATAGATAGTATCAAACCATATAAATTACTTCAATTGACATTACACTCGTGAAAGTTATCAGTGCTGTTGAGTGTAGCTGGGTTTTAATTTTCATTGTTTACTATTCTGCAGTTTAGTTCTATTATTAATGTACCATTGGCTTTTCAGTTTTGAGCTGTCATGGTTAAAAGTCCTCTGAACATGTCTTTTGATGTGAAATGCTCTTCAGGATATACCTAGGAGTACAAGGCTTAGGGTATACAGGCACACCTTGTTTTATTGCCCTTTGCTTTATTGGGCTTTTCAGATGCTGATTTTTTTTTTTTTTTATAAATTAAAGTATTGTAGCAGCCCACATCAAGCAAGTCTATCAACACTATTTTTCCAACAACCTGTGCTCACTTTTTCTTGTCTCTGTTATACTTCGGTAATGCTGATTCATAGTTCTTTTCTTTTAGCACCTAAAAATTGTTTTGTCGATTTTATCTGGCTTTTATGGCTCTGATGAAACTATATCATTTGAATCATTTCTCTGTAGAGAATGTGTCTTTTCTCTCTGACTACTTTTTAAGAGTTTTTCTTTGTTATTGGTTTTCACTGGCTTGATTGTATTATGTCATGGATTTTCTTGACTCGCTTTGTATTCAAAGCACAGAGGATTTTTAGGGATATTCAGCTTTCTGGGATATGCAATTTTATATCATAACATTTAGGAAGACATGAAGCATTATTTCCTTAAAAATATTTTTGCATTGTATTCTTTGTCCTGTCTCTAAGATTTTGATGACAGAATTGTTACAGCATTTAAGTTTGGCCCATAGATCTCTGAGGCTCTGTCTCTGTTTTTTTTTTATCCTCTCTCTTTTAATTTTAATGATAGTTTCTTTTTAACAAATTATGAACCAATATTAACAAATTATTATAAACGAATAGTTAACAGTAGGGCTTACTCTTTGTGTTGTAAAGTTCTGTGAGTTTGACAAAGCCTGATGTTATGTATCCACCATTATATTATCATACAGAATAGTTTTACTGCCCTAAAAATCCTCTGTGCTTCATCTGTTTAATGCTCTTGCTTCCCCATCCCTGCAACCCCTGATAACCACTGATCATTTTACCTTCTCAATGGTTTCTCCTTTTCCAAAATGTCTTATAGTTTGCGTTATACAGTATGTAGCCTTTTCAGTTCAGTATAGCAACATACATTTGGAGTTACTTCATGAATTTTCCTTGGAAATGTGTTTCTTTTTTATTAGAGAATAATACTCCATATAATGGAGTATTATCCGTTTACCTATTCAGGGATATTTCAATTTCTTCTGATTTTTGGCAATTATGAATAAAGCTACTATAACATTTGCATTCAGGTATATATACAAGCATAGACACAAGTATTCAACTTTCTTGGGCCAGTACCTGGGAGTGTGATTGTTGGATTGTATGGAAAGATTGCGTTTAGTTTTCTAAGAAACTGCTAAACTATCTTCCAAAATGACTGTAGCATTTTGTCTGTTGCTTCAGTCCTTACTGGAATTTGGTGGTGCTAGTGCTTTGGATTTTAACCATTCCTATTAATAAGTTAGTAATAATATTACAATTATTATTTCAATTTGCAATTCCCTGATGGCATATGATTTTGAGCATCTTTTCATATGTTTATTATGTACTTAATTGTATATCTTCTCGAGAAGGTATCTTTTCAGATCTTTTGACCATTTTTAAAGTTGCTTGAATTCTTATTGTTGAATTTCAAGAGTTCTTTGTATATTTGTATACAAATCCTTTATCAGATATGTATTTTGTAAATATTTTCTTCCAGAATATGGCTTATCTTTTCACTCTTTCAACAAAATTTTTTGTAGAGCCAGATTTGTAAATTTATTGCAGCTTTTTTTTTTTTATCAAGGTCAGGTTTGAACCTCGCATCTCCAGTATATGGGGCCAGTACCCTACTCCTTGAGCCACAGGCACCCCCCCAAATTTGTAAATTTAATGCAGTCTAGCTAATTAATTTTTTATTTCACAAATGTAACACTTTTGGTGTTGTATTTAGAAAGTCATTTACAAAGCCAAAGGTACTTAGATTTTGTACTGTTATCTTTTAGAAATTTTATAGTTTTGCGTTTTGCATTTTGCATTGAGATCTATGATCCAATCTAGTTAATTGTTGCCAAAGATAAAGAACCAGTCCTAAGATTCATTATTTTATACGTGATGTGCTTGTTTTAGCACCACTTGTTAAAAATAACTATTCTTTGTCAATTCAACTGATTTTGTTTCATTGTTAAAGATCAGTTGACTTTGTTATATGGGTCTCTTGCTTTACTCTCTCTCCTTTTTCACTCATTTGTTTATCATTTTGCCAATACCACATTGTCTTTATTACAGTAGTTTTATAGTATAGTCTTGAAGTTGGGTAATGTTAGTCCTTTCATTTTGTTCTTTTTCAACATTGTGTTGGCTATTCTGGGTTATTTGCCTCTGTATAATGTTGGAATCAGTTTGCTGATATCCAGACTGAGTAGGTGGGAAACTGATTGGGATTGCATTGACTCTGTAGATCAAATGGTAAAGAACTGACTTCTTAACAGTATTATGTGTTCTTATCCGTGAACATGGCTAAGATTCTGTTTCTTCCATCAGAGTGCTGAATTTTTTCTTTTAGTGATGTTATATGTATTTTGTTAAACAAGTAGCTGAGTATTTCATCTTTTTGCTGCTAATGTATATGGCATTTTCTCTTCTTTTAATGCTTTTACTGGCACTTGCAGTATGATGTTGACTAGAAGTAGTGAGAGGGCACAGATCTACATCTTATTCTAGATCTTAGGGGGAAATCTAGTTTCTCACCAGTAAATTTTGAGTTAGCTGTAGGTTTGTATAGATATTCTTTATCAGATTTATGAAGTTCCCCACTATTTCCAGTAGGTCAAGACATTTTTCCCCAACTTTTTTTTTTTTTTGTCAGCATGAATAATTTGTAATTGATCCTCAAGTTAAATTGTCTGTCTTCTTCATTCTGCGATTGTGCTATTCCCATAAATTTATATTTTGGTTATTGTGTTTTTCAGTTCTACTATTCTCATTTACTGCTTATTTATCTTTTATGTCTTTATGGAAATTGAGACTTTATTTTTTCATTAGCTAAATGCGTTGGGTCGTGTTTACTTTAGTTGCTTGAAAGTCTATGCCAGGTAACTTCAATCAATGTCCATGTCATCTCACCACTGATGTCTGTTGATTTTCTTTTTCTGTGTGAGTTGACATTTTCCTGTTATGTTTTATGTCAAATTATTTTTAATTGCATTCTGGATATTTTAAATGTTAAGAGCCTCTGTTTTTATTTAAATCCTACAGAGAATGTCACATTTTAGTTTTAGCAGGTAATCCACCTGCTTAGGTTCAGGACACAAGTTCTTATCAGCCTTCCGTAGGCATAGCTTCAATATCAGTTCCTTTTTCAAAGCCTTTACAGTGGTACTTGTATCAGTCTCATTACGTAACACCCAGTGACCTGTCTATGATCTAGATTGTGGTCTTTCTCTTATTTCAGTTATTAATGTCTATGGTTTGCTGCAGTCTATATCCACATTGGGCACAGCTTGGTGGTGAACCTAGAAATGTATAAATGACATTATCAGGTAGCTCTCCTGAGTTCCCCATCTCTGCAATCTCCCCAGAGCTCTCTGTGCCTTCGGGGTGCCTTGTTTGATCCTCTGGCCAGATCACTGAAACTTCAGTCATGTGGCCCTATTCTGTTCTTTCCATCATTGTGCCCATATCCAGGGCCAGGCAGGGACCTTGTATCTTTTGCAAGAGGAAAAAATAGAGTATGGCAAATATTGTGGATACTGGGAAAGATGAAAACTTGGGCTGTTAATGCAGTAAATCAATCATAAATATCTATGGTAGAATAGAAAGAACACTTTATTGTAGTGTTAAAATTTAAGTCCTAAATCAACTCATTATCTTGTGTGACTTTAGACAAAGTTTCATGACATAAGCATCCCTTTTTTTATGTGAAGAAAGAATGCCAACTTGTATTTTTGTTAGAAACAAACAAGAAAATTGTATGTAATATATTCTTCAGTAAGAGCTATTTATTTTTAAGACATATATGGCAGTGATGATAAAATTGCTGTTATAATAAACGAATTTTCAGGAGAAGAGAAGAACTTATTTTCCTTGTTCTATGAGAAAACTCATGAACTCGTGCCAAAAAAGTGCTGTATACCTTATTGCTGAATATGATCACTGCTGTCACCAGATGGCCCAGGGGAATACTTTGAAGGTGACCAGGGATCACCAAAATTGATTAAGATTTCAGTAACATATTGGTAATAGTAATCTAGAAGAAATGATTTTTGAAGTATAAAATAAGCCATCTACAATGATTCCTTAATTTCTTAGGAATTTAGGGTTTGAGGGTTTTATAAACAAATAAATGGGGAGAGAGAAATAATACCTGCAATTCTGAGCACTGTTTCTGCTTTGCGGCTTTTAAATTTTAAAGCGGCTTAATAATACCTTATATGTATTTATATAGAGTTTGTAGTTTTTAAAGTCATGTTTCACAAATAAGCTTGGCTTTAGCTTAAAAAATGTTTTAATTGCTTGTGCATCTCGTCATAGTAAGAGAAATAATGTGGTGTATACATCGTTTCTTCTCTGACTAATCCTTAGTAGAGTAAGAAAGCAATGGAATTTGTGGGAAAGTGTCAAGAAAAGGGATGCAGCTGCTCTGCCTAACTCTCCACAGCCGAGAATAGGCCACTGATAGCTACAAGCACAGTGCGCTAGGAGGATGAGCCCTCAGTCCTACACTACTCTTCTTAATCAAAAAATCAAGGTCTAACAGGGAACAAGCCCTCCCCCCAGTTCCCACTTCCAATCTTGGCAATATCTGGAGTGTTTTGGACAAAGGAGTGGTCTTATTGGTAGAAGGACGTTCAGAGCTTGATGACCAGTATCCTAGGTTCATTCTGATACTAGCAACTAGGATTAGCTTGAGACTTTGCAGCCCTTTTTGTTAAGCCAGCATGTTGTTAGGTTAACTAAGGGGTTATTATTATCATGGCTTTTCAAGAGATAAAGGTTTATCATATCTCAAGTCTTGCCAGAATTCTGCTTTTTAACCATGTTTCTATTATTTGTAAGTCTGGGGAAAGGAAGTAATTTTATTCTTAATGAGAATAACAACTGTGAAAATTTTCTGGCACATTTATTTCTCAAATTCCTATATTTATATTATCAGACCTATAATGTGATCATATAGGATCCTTCATATAAATAGTTTCAAATCATTATAAGATAGCTTTGCAACCTTGAAATAAGGGGAACATATGAGATTCTGAAATAAACTCATAAGAAATTACTATAGTTTTATTTACTCTTTTGCTTCTAATGTAATATAAAATTGCTTTTGTTTCTTATGACTCTAGAATACAAACGCAGTATATAACTATACTTAGGATTCAGATGGATTTCTGAATTAATTGTAATTGTTTCAAATGTAAAAACTAAGCTATAATAAGCATCTAGCAAAAATGGATTGGTTTTATAATTTAATATATTTATTTTTAAACAGATTATTAGAAGAATTAGTATTTTCAAGTGTTAAGTATAGAAAGCTAAGTCTATTTTGCTTTATGTCCCTTACCTTTTTCAGGGGTATTGGAGAAGATATTCCAGTAGAAAAAGATTTCTGAAATTGAAATATTACTCAGTCATCCTGCAATCTAGGATAAGAATGATAATTGCTGTTACATCTTATAAACGCTGTCTTCGGGCTATTATTACCATTCAGAGGCATTGGCGTGCTTGTTTAAGAAGGACACAAGATCAACAAAGATATGAAAAGCTAAAATCATCATCTCTTATAATCCAGTCTATGTTCAGAAGATGGAAGCGACGTAAAATACGATTACAAACAAAAGCAGTCGTAGTATTGCAAAGAGCTTTCAGAGAATGGCATTTAAGGAAAAAAGCTAAAGAAGAAAAGGCTGCTGTGGTCATACAATCATGGTATAGAATGCACAAAGAATTAAGGAAATATATTTATATCAGATCTTGTGTTGTTATCATTCAGAGAAGATTTCGGTGCTTTCAAGCCCAAAAAATATATAAAAGAAAAAAAGAATCCATACTGACCATTCAGAGGTACTACAGAGCATATCTGAAAGGAAAGATTGAGCATTCCAACTATTTGCAGAAACGAGCTGCAGCCATTCAACTACAGACTGCTTTTCGGAGCATGAAATCTCGTAATTTACATAGACAGATTACAGCTGCCTGTGTTATTCAGTCATACTGGAGAATGAGACAGGCAAAAGTTCGATATTTAAACCTTAAGAACATTATTATTAAATTGCAAGCACACATAAGAAAACATCAACAATTCCAGAAATTTAAGAAGATGAAGAATGCAGCCCTTATTATTCAAACTCACTTCCGAGCTTACATTTCAGGCAGAAAAGTTCTAGCATCTTTCCAGAAAACACGTTCTGCTGTCATTGTTCTACAGGCTGCATATAGAGGGATGCAAGCCAGGAGAATGTTCATTCACATTCTCACATCTATTATAAAGATTCAATCACATTATCGTGGTTATGTTTACAAAAAGAAATTTCTGAGCCTAAAAAATACTACAATAAAATTGCAGTCACTTGTCAAGATGAAACAAGCACGTAAACAGTATTTACATTTAAGAGCAGCCACACTATTTGTCCAACAATGTTATCGTTCAAAAAAAATGGCTGCACAAAAGAGGAAAGAATATACGCAGAGGCGGGAGTCCTGTATCAGGCTGCAAGCTCTGGTTAGAGGTCATCTGGTGAGAAAGCAGATCAGCTTGCAGAGACAAGCTGCTATTTCACTACAGTCTTTTTTCCGAATGAGAAAGATACGGCAGCACTACCTAAAAATTTATAAAGCAGTCATTGCCATTCAGAATTACTATCGTGCATACAAAGCAAAAGTCAATCAGAGGAAGAACTTCTTACAAGTCAAAAGAGCAGCTACTTGCTTACAAGCAGCTTACAGAGGTTATAAAGTACGCCGACTAATCAAACAGCAATCCGTAGCTGCTCTTAAAATTCAAACTGCTTTTAGAGGCTATCGTCAAAGGGTAAAATATCAATCTGCGCTTCAGGCTATTATGAAGATTCAGAGGTGGTACAGGGTTTACAAGACTGTCTATAACACAAGAACACAATTTTTAAAGACAAGGGCTGCTGTGATTTCCCTCCAGTGTGCTTATCGTGGCTGGAAAGTTCGGAAGCAGATCAGAGGAGAACATCGAGCTGCAGTGAAGATTCAGTCTGTTTTTAGAATGGCCAAGGCCCAGAGACAGTTCAGACTATTAAAATCAGCAGCAGTGGTCATCCAGCAACATCTGCGAGCGTGGACTGAGGGGAAGAAGCAACGCTTGGAGTATGTTGAACTCCGCCGTGCAGCACTGATTCTTCAGTCTACATGGAAGGGAAAAACAGTGAGGAGACAGATTCAGAGGCAACACAGGTGTGCTGTCATCATACAGGCATACTACAGAAGGCACATGCAGCGAAAGAAGTGGAAAATTGTGAAAAGAGCTGTTCTTCTGATTCAAAAATATTATAGGGCTTACAGTATGGGAAGGCAACAACATTGTTTATATTTGAAAACAAAAGAAGCAATAGTGATTTTACAGTCAGCTTACCGTGGAATGAAAGTGAGAAGAAGAATAAAGGATTACAACAAAGCTGCAGTCACTATTCAGTCTTATTATAGAGCTTACAAAACCAAAATGAAATATGCAAACTATCGAGCCTCAGCTATTATGATTCAGAGATGGTATCGAAATATTAAAATTACAAGCCATCAACATGGGGAATATCTTAACTTAAAGAAGGCAGTGATTAAAATCCAAGCTGTTTATAGAGGTACTAGAGTCAGAAGACATATTCAACACATACACATGGCAGCCACTTCTATTCAAGCCATGTTTAAAATGCATCAGTCAAGAGTAATATACCAGGCAATGAGATCAGCAGCCATTGTAATTCAAGAAAGATATAGAGCATATCATCAATGTAAAATTCACCGTGAAAAGTTCCTGACAACTTTGAGAGCTATTAATATTCTTCAGGCAAGTTTTAGAGGGGTAAGGGTTAGACAGACTCTAAAAAAGATGCAGATTGCAGCAACACTCATTCAGTCATACTACAGAAGATACAGACAGCAAACATATTTTAATAAGTTAAAGAAGGCAACAAAAACACTACAGCAGAGGTATCGGGCAACGAAGGAAAGAAACACTCAATTTCAAAGGTATAACAAACTGAGGCATTCTGTAATATGCATACAAGCTGTTTTCAGGGGGATGAAAGCTAGAAGACACTTAAAAGTTATGCATATAGCTGCAACCGTAATTCAGAGAAGATTTAGAACTCTAATGATGAGAAGAAGATTCCTGTCTCTCAAGAAAACGGTTGTTTGGATTCAGAGAAAATATCGGGCACATCTTTGCGCAAAGCATCACTTACAGTTCCTTCAGTTACAAAAGGCAGTTATTAGAATCCAATCCTCATACAGAAGATGGGTAGTCAGGAAAAAAATAGGAGAGATGCACAGGGCTGCTACCATCGTCCAGGCTACTT
Source organism: Arctocebus calabarensis (assembly GCA_963573935.1). Classification (NCBI taxonomy): domain Eukaryota; kingdom Metazoa; phylum Chordata; class Mammalia; order Primates; family Lorisidae; genus Arctocebus; species Arctocebus calabarensis. Next base: position 24,840 of record CAUYON010034011.1, read on the forward strand.
TCAGAATGCACTTAGCACACATGAGATACCAGGCTTTGAAGCAGGCCTCTGTTGTGGTCCAACAGCAATACCAAGCAAACAGAGCCACAAAGAGGCAGAGGCTGCACTATCTCAGACAGAGACATTCTGCTGTGATCCTTCAGGCTGCATTCAGGGGTATGAAAACCAGAAGACATTTGAAAAGCATGCATTCCTCTGCAACCCTTCTTCAGAGTAGGTATAGATCATTAGTGATGAGGAGAAGATTCATTTCCCTCAAAAAAGCCACTATTTTTGTTCAGAGGAAGTATCGAGCCACCATTTGTGCCAAGCATACACTGTACCAATTCTTGCAGGTACGGAAGGCGGCTATTATCATACAGTCGTCTTACAGAAGACTGATGGTAAAGAAGAAGTTACAAGAAATGCACAAGGCTGCAGTTCTCATTCAGGCTACTTTCCGAATGCACAGAACATATATTACATTTCAGACTTGGAAACATGCCTCAATTTTAATTCAGCAACATTATCGGACATACAGAGCTACAAAATTGCAAAGAGAAAATTATACAAGACAGTGGCATTCTGCTGTGGTCATTCAGGCTGCGTATAAAGGAATGAAAGCAAGACACCTTTTAAGGGAAAAGCACCAAGCTGCTGTCCTAATACAAAGCACATACAGAATGTATAGGCAGTATTATTTCTACCAGAAGCTAAAGTGGGCTACAAAAGTAATTCAAGAAAAGTATAGAGCAAATAAAAGGAAACAGAAAGCTCTCAAACACAGTGAGCTTAAGAAAACAGAAACTTGTATTCAGACAAATTTTCAGGACATGAACGTAAGGAAACAAATTGAGAAACAGCATCAGGCTGCCATTATTGTTCAGAAGCATTTCAAAGCCTTTAAAATAAGGAAGCATTATCTCCATCTTAGAGCAACAGTGGTTTCTGTCCAAAGAAGATACAGAGCGCAAACTGCAATACGAACCCAAGCAGTTACTTGTATGCAGTCTTCTGACAGAGGCTTTAGGGTACGGAGGGAGATCCAAGACGTGCAGCTGGCTGCCACACTCATTCAGTCATTCTACCGAATGCACAGGGCCAAAGTCGATTATCAAGCAAAGAAAACTGCAATTGTTGTTATACAAAATTATTATAGGTCTTATGTTACAGTAAAAATGGAAAGAAAGAAATTTTTAGCAGTTCAGAAATCCGTACGAACTATTCAGGCTGCATTTAGAGGCATGAAAAATAGACAAAAATTGAAGAACATATCTGAGGAAAAGATGGCAGCCATCGTGAACCAATCTGCATTCTGCAGTTACAGAACTATGACTCCATATGAAGCTGTTCCAAGTGAGGACATTATAACTCAAGAGTGGTATAAAGCCTCTCTACTTGCTTGTTTTCAGGAAGCAGAGTATTATTCTCAAAGTAGGGCTGTAGTACCAATTCAAAAAAATTATTATAATATGGGCACAAGAAAATGGGAAACCCAGCAATGTGCTGCCCTACGAGTTCAGTCCTTCCTGCAGATGGCTGTGTGTCGAAGAAGGTTTGCTCAGCAGAAAAGAGCTGCCATCACCTTACAGCATTATTTCAGGATGTGGCAAGCCAGAAAACAGTTTTTACTATACAAAAAAGCAGCAGTGGTTTTACAATGTCACTACAGAGCCCTTTTGTCTGCCAAACATCAAAGACAAGATTATTTACAAATCAGAAGCAGTGTTATCATTATTCAAGCTAGAATGAAAGGAGTAATACAGAAACGGAAGTTTCAGAAAATTAGAAATAGCACCATCAAAATTCAGGTATTTCTAAATTTAATTATAAAATTTTCATTCTTTTGAGCAATATTTATTAAGATTTATAAAATGAACTTAAGCAGGTCATAAAAGAAAGGTAACCATTTTACTTATGTTCCAAAGTGGAACTTTTGTTTTTTTGTTTTTTGAGACAAAGTCTTACTCTGTTGCCTGGACTTGAGTGCTGTGGCCTACGTCTAGCTCACAGCAACCTCAAACTCCTAGGCTCAAGCAATCTTCCTGCTTCAGCCTCCCAAGTAGTAGCTGGGACTACTAGCATGCCTCACAATACTTAGCTAATTTTTCTATTTTTAGTAGAGCCAGGTCTCGCTCTTGCTCAATCTGGTCTCAAATTCCTGAACTCAAGGCATCCTCCTACCTCAGCCTCCAGAGTTCTAAGATTACAGGTGTGAACCACCACACCTGGCCCAAAGTGGGACATTTTTGAGAGTTGAAAAGGGGTGCTATTGACAATTCACCTGAGGCGGCATCGGACTGAGATTGTTCTGTCTATGTTCACCCTATACTTAGAGCATATCAGTAGGTGCAACATTCCTGAAAGAATTTTCAGAACATGGAAGCTTTATTTGGCAGTTACTTCTTTAAGTGGAAAATTTACGATGAAATAATATTTGAAGTATTTTAGGTCAAATAGAGTAACTATTCCTCTACTAACCTGTTAACCAGAGGTACTTAGGCTAATAGGCTACTAGAATGTTTAGTCCTTTTGGCTTTCAAAGCACTTTTATATTATTTTCTTTGATCTTTACTTCAGCTGTGTGAGGAGTTTTCTCTCTTTTAAAATAGGAGAGAACTGAGAATGGTTAACTTGCCAATGTCACACAGAGAAGCAAATCCAGGAATTGAATCTAGGTATATTAGCTATTTCTCTTCTTGCAATACCTGGGCTTTGAACCCAGGTGTGATGTCTTGATATCTTGCTGAGTTGCTGTTCATTTTAGAAATAATGTTTTCTTCAACAAATTCTAGCAACATGCCAAATACTGTACTGGGTGTGAAGAACAGACAGTAAAATACACATATATTTATTTGCTATCCTCCAATAAAGTAATTGTGCAAGGAAGAGAAATTATAATATGAGAAGTGTATGTTGCTGGAAACAGAGAAGAGGAAAACAAGGTAGTCTCAGTGGTCAGAGAATCTTTCCAGAGTGAGTAACATTTAAGTTGAAATGTTAAGCTGAAGGATAAATTGGAAATATTCAAACGTATGGAAGGGATATTCCAGTTGCAGGAGACAACATGGAAAAAGTCACAAACTGGAGACAGGAATAAAATATAATAGAAGAGTAGGTTGGAAATAGAGGGAATAAGACTGTAGATATATTTATGACGTATAGAAACACGTTTTAGTCTTTATCCTCCAGACTAAAAGAAATTCTAAATCATTTTTTATTTAAAAACAATTACTATGACAGGGATGTGGAAGATGGACAGGAAAGGGAGACCAGGCTACTGGAAGTAGAGCTGGTGAAAGGTAGTTATAATTCAGTATCAATTAGTGACAAAGAGATTATATGAATTAGTTTGATTGGATAGATTGGTGTTACATAGAACATAAACAAGGACACAGGCCATGTTTATGGCTTAAGTACCGATGAAGGGAACAAAGACAGCAGGAGCCAGTTTCGAGAATGAAGATGAGTAAAGTTTGGAGTAGTGAAGCCAGAAGCACCTGGCACGCGTCACCACTGAGCTGTCTAATAAGGCAGTTGGCTGTTTTTTGTCTGATGTTCAGGAGGGTAATATGAATTTTAGAATTTGATTTGAATGCTATTGTCATACACTAATAATTAAAGCTGTAGGGGTAATGGGTCACCTAGGAAGAATGTACAGAACAGATAAAAGAAGAGGGCCTGGGAGTTGAGCCCTGATAAACACCAAAGTTGAAGGACATTGACAGGACATATCTTTCCAATTTACAAAAAAAAGTACAACTTATTGTATACTTTTTATATTTATGTATTTGACAGGTTATGTGGAGGAAATATAAAGCCAAGAAATGTTTATGTAGAATAAAAGCTGCCTGCAAGATTCAAGCCTGGTATAGGTGTCAGAGAGCACGCAAAGAATATCTAGCTCTATTAAAAGCTGTTACAATTATCCAAGGTCGCCTCTATACCACCCTGGAGAGAATACGGTAATATCACAGCTATGTGGAAGAGTGTGACCATTGAGCATTTATTTGCAGTATCTAAGTTCTTATATAAAATAACACAGCTTATTGATTTTTCTTTTAAATATTTGTTGTGCTTAATTTTGTATGATTGGTTTTGTTAGTATTTTCTCCATTAAGAAAACAAAATGTATCTCTTGGACTGTCTTGCTTTTTTGAGATAAAGCATAGCCTTGATAATATAACTAGTGAAAAATATTTACTTAATACCTGATTAATTCTCATAGAGATAATGGTAAGAGCAGAGGGGTGGGAAGTAAATAATTTAGTTAAGTCTTGGTTTCCTTCTTAGAAGTGCTTTGGTACTTTTTTTTTTTTTTCTGACTTAGCATCTGACAGAATTTGTTTTCCTATTAATATTTTTGAATTTTATATATTTGTTTATATTCTTTGTCTTTACTGATGAAGACCCTAGTTACCAACCTATGTTAATTGTATTTCCCTAGCCCTAGTTCATTTCTTATACATCCATTTTAAGAAGCTGTTAACAAGCCATCTTTTTTTTTTCACAGTGAACAAATTTTTCTTTACTTACCAGAATTGATAAATTATTACATCAGTGATGATTTTAAAGATAATTTTAGGAGCGCACACTAGTTTTAGAGGTGTCCCTGGATCAATACCATGAGTAGAAACAGTTTCTAACTTAATAACTAAACTCATGGTGATAGAGATAGAATGTTTGCCAGAGGCTAGCATGATTTTGAGAGGAGGGGATCAAGAGGGATTGGTTAATGGGTCCAAAAATACAGTTAAATAGAATAAATAAGATCTAGGGCTTGATAGAACAATTCAGTAATTTATTGTATTTTTCTAAATAACTAGAGGAGTGGAATTGGAAGTTTCCTAATACAAGGAAATGACACATGTTTGTCAGGTAGCCCAATTACCCTGATTTGATTATTACTCATTGTATGTTTGTATCAAAATATCATATATGCTCCATAAATATGTACAAGTATTATATATTAATCAAAATCAAAAATATAAAATTGCTACTACCAGCTATTAAGGACCAGTATATAATTTCCCTGTATCATATACTGAATATTTCTATTAAGAGCTTTATTTTCTAAGAAACATGGCAACAAAACATATTAACATTTCTACATTTTCCACATGACCAAGGACAGATTGAAATGTTTGTCCTTTCTCAAGTTTTATCTGTTACTGCTATGTTGACTCCTAAAATTAATCTGTAGCACTCAGATTTTTATTTTTCTACATTTCTGTCTTTAGAATTTCTCTATTCGGATATTTTGATAATGCCTATCTCTCTTTCAAATAAATCTCCCTTTCTCATTTGCCTGATCGCTCAAGCTTTCTTCTTGACTACTTCCTATCTGCTCAAAGACTCAGTAAAGACTCAAATATTATATTCTATCAATATTTCTATCACCATTCCCTTTATCTATGTTTTGAATAGATCTGGGTAATCATGCTTTCTATTGACCTTGTTCAAAATTCTACCACATATTAGAATCATAGAACTTCATATTTCTTACCCGCTGGACTATTCCAATACAATTGTAAAATACATTTTTTCATTGTGTCTGTGTGTGTATGTAAATTCTGAGATTGCTAGATCTAAATTACAGTTTTCTTTTCCACTAGCTTTTATTTTGTTATTGACTTTTTAATATTTTATTCTCTAGTATTTAAAAGGGAAGGCTGTACATATTTATTGAATAAATGAATTTGAAATTGCTTTTCAATAACTACATTTTAGGTTTTTGAATGTGAGAGCATCTGCAATTACTATTCAGAGAAAATGGAGAGCAACCCTTTCTGCAAGAATAGCTCGTGAGCACTTCTTAATGGTAAAAGTACGTGTAAAAAAAATTCATTTGGTAAGAACTACATTAGGAAACTGAAAACAAAAAAAGTATCTTTAAGACCTAGTTATGCATCTATTATAGTCAATTAAAAAGTATATTCAGCTACAAACATACAGTTTGCTAGTATATTTGAAGATATACCTATGCAGGCTTACCTTGTGTTATTGCACTTCACTTTATTGTGCTTTACAGATATGTGTTTTTTGCGAATTGAAGATTTGTGGCAACCCTGTGTTAGGCCAGTCTGCATTTAATACCTTTTTGTTTCTATCTATTAATGTTACTTGCACATTTTTCCTTATAGAGACACCGAGCTGCTTGCGTGATCCAAGCACATTTTAGAGGCTATAAAGAAAGGCAGAACTTTCTTCAGCAGAAATCTGCTGCTTTGATCATACAAAGATATATACGAGCCAGGGAGGCTGGAAAGTGTGAAAGGATAAAGTATGTTGAACTTAAAAAATCTACCGTTATTCTACAAGCACTGGTGCGTGGTTGGTTAGTAAGAAAAAGAGTAAGTATTTTTTAGTAGAATATATCACTCTTATTGTGAAAGTATTTCATGTTAAAGTGTTAAGAAATTTTGGAGAATAATTTCAGAACTAATATTGCAATTAACTTGAATACATTCGGCTAATGGAGAGCCACATAACAAGAACATTGATTGTCATAGTTGTTTTTTTTTCAGTAATCTTACTGAAAAGAGTTAAGTATTTCCCGCAAGTGCTCACCATCAAAAATGCAAAATAAAATTTCTCTCCTGTAATAAACCTTAACAAAGGAACTGGAAGAAATAGGAGGTCAATTTTTATTCAAGCAGCTTTGCTGCCAGTAAGCAACTTTGAGGTGTTGCAACTACCAGTTCTATAACAGCTTCTGCAGCATCTTGAGCAAGAGAATCCTTTTATGAAGCTCATGACATTTGGGTTTCTAATGTGTGAAGTACTGGTATTGACAAAATAATTTGATTTGAAGTGTCAAAAGAGAAATTTTTTGTATTTTGTTCATTAAGTGTAAACTGGAAGCCCAAAGTCTACTATAGAAAGCTTGTTACCAGAGACTTATGCTAGACCTATACTGTACTATCTAATAGTGGAGAAATTAACTCATATAATTTTGTCTGATTTAATATTACCATCTCCAAAAGTTCTGTTTGAAATACTGTAACCTTTTTTGTGTTTAATATTTATACTCTTCTCTTTAGAACATTGCAAAGCCTTAACTATCTGTCTACTTATATTAAATGCCATCATTATTTAGTCAAGTTTTCAATTTATAATTTTGCTTTCTATATCCTAAGTCATGACTTGCACTATGGAAATATTATATTGTAAAAGACTATTGTCTCTTTGAATGCAATATCAATAATTATAATAATTAAAAGTTAATTTATGTTTACTAGTTTACCACATCAATATTTTGATATTGCGGTTTTACAAAAACAAAACTTTTTGATTATTTTAGGAATCAGATACTTAATTATTAATACTCTTTCTTCTTCTCCCCTTTAGAATTTAGAACAGAAAGCCAAAATTCGGCTTCTTCGCTATACTGCAGCTGCATATTATCACCTATGTGCTCTTAGAATTCAAAGAGCATATAAACGTCACATGGCAATGAAGGCTGCTAACAAGCAGGTTTATTCAGCCATCTGTATTCAGGTTAGCTTTTCATTTGTAGTAAAATTATATGATGTAATTTTCTGTTAGAAATAATGGATATACATATAATAAACAATTTCCAAATGTCTTATGGTAAAGTCTTACATTATTTAGCCTTTCACCATATACCTTTAGAATGACGTGAGGGTAGGAATAGATCGATGTTTTACAGCATGGAAATAAAGTTATGAATTAATTTTCTGATATAATTGTCCTCTTTTTATACTCCTGCTATCAGAGTTGGAGAGTACCCATTTCTCTACATCCTTGCCAATTTGTAGCATCAGAAAACTTTCTGATTTTTACCATTCAAATGAACAGGAAACATTATCTCATTTTTGTTTTAGATTTACTTGATAGCTAGCAATTCTGAAATTTTTTTCATGTGTATTTGTTATTCAAGTTGTTATCTATGTATTCTATGATTTTCCTTAATTTTTTTTCATATATTTTGCCCATTTTTCCATTGGATGTTTCCTGTTATGATTTATAGGAGGTCTTTATATATTCTGGAAAAGAATAGTATACATTAACATATGGTTACATATAATTTATTTGGTGAAAAAAAATTGCAGAATTATGCATACAGTTTGATAGAATTTGTATAGATTGTAAAATGAAGAATACACCTGAATTCACCTACCTGCACACACTACCCCAACACACATGGACTAGAAAGGTTTCTACCAAGTAAATTGGGAGAGGTAATTCTGTTAAGGAGAGGGAAAGCTATTTCAGTATACTGTTCTGTTTATTTCATTTATGTGTATAAATGAGTATATGGATGTATTTTTTAAAAAAAACCTGAGGTAAAAATTTTTTTTAAATTTTTATTTTTAACAGAGATGGTCTCGAGCAAGATTACAACAAAAGAAGTTTATTCAGAAATGTCATAGCATCATAAAAATTGAGCATGAAGTTCAAGAATGTCTGAACCAGCAAAATAGGGCTGCATCAGTAATACAGAAAGCTGTTCGTCATTTTCTCCTTCGTAAAAAACAGGAAAAATTTAATAGGGGAATCACTAAAATTCAGGTAACTAAAATTGGCATGGTTTTAGTTCAAAACTTTAGTTTGTAATTTATCCACTAAGTCAGACAGTCAAGTTTTCCTAAACTCATCCTACAAAATGTGCTACTATATGATATCTGACACATTAAAAAGTCATATACATTATAAAAAACTATGAAATTATCCAGTAAAATAACTCATAAATAATATACTACCATAATTTCATGGCAAAACTCTTTCTTTTCAAATTCCCTAAAGGAGGTTTATGTTTAAGAAATGAAAACCTATTATAAAATTTGGTTTTTTTTTTATTTTGTTTGTTTGGTTTTTCAGACAGAGTCTTGCTCTTATCACCCTGGGTAGCGTGCTGTGGCATCATAGCTCAGAGCAACCTCAAACTCTTGGGCTCAAGTGATCCTCTTGCCTCAGACTGTTGAGTAACTGGGACTACAGGCACCCACCACGACACCCAATTATTTTTTTTTTTTTTTTTTTTTTTTTTTTTTAGGGACGGGGAGTCTCACTTTCGCTCAGGCTGGTCTTGAACTCCTGACCTCAATCCACCAGCCTCAGCCTTCCCCTTTTGGAGTGCTAGGATTACAGGCATGAGCCCCAGTGCCCACCATATATTACTGTAACATTCTGAATAGATTTAGATGTCTTTGGTCAATGAAGGCTGCCTAGTTTACATCTGTTTCTACCTTCAAATTATACTCATATATGTTTCTTTTTCATAAAATTGATTTGTTATTTTTGAGAATCTGAATTTATATTTTAATTAAAATGTATCTGATCATGAATTTACTGAAACTATTACATTGTGGGAATATAGATATATGTTCAAAACATTATTGACTATAATCTTAAAATTACTCATTTTTATCTCTTTAAGGCATTATGGAGAGGCTATTCTTGGAGGAAGAAAAATGATTGTTCAAAAATTAAATCTATACGACTAAGTCTTCAAGTTGTTAATAGGGAGATTCGGGAAGAAAACAAACTCTACAGAAGAACGGCACTTGCACTTCATTCTCTTTTGACATATAAGCACCTTTCTGCCATTCTTGAGGCATTAAAGCACCTAGGTTTGTTCTAACAATATCTCAGTATCTTTTGTGAGATTAGGAATGTACTTTTACCTTTTTTTTTTTTTTTTTTTGGAGACACAGAGTCTTAAGCTGTCACCCTGGATAGAGTGCTGTGGCTCTGTACAACTCACAGCAACCTCAAACTCTTGGACTTAAGCGATTCTCTGGCCTCAGCCTCCCAAGTAGCTGGGACTATAGATGCCCACCACAATACCTGCTATTTTTTGGTTGTAATTGTTGTTATTTGGCAGGTCGGACTGGATTCGAACCCGCCAGCACCAATGTCTGTGGCTGGCAGCCACTTCAGCTACAGGCACTGAGCCGTATTTTTACCTTTGAATGTTTACAAATATTATAGTAGATTACTAGCTAAACATCATTTTTAAATTTACTTGTTTATTTTATTCTGTTTTGTTTTTTCTCTTTCAGAGGTGGTCACTAGATTGTCTCCACTTTGTTGTGAGAACATGGCCCAGAGTGGAGCAATTTCTAAAATATTTGTTTTGATCCGAAGTTGTAATCGTAGTGTTCCTTGTATGGAGGTCATCAGATATGCTGTACAAGTCTTGCTCAATGTGGCTAAGGTAGTTTTCCATTTTAATAATGAAACATTCTTTGATCATATTAAGTTTATGCTTGTTCATCACGAGAACATAGCTCTCTAACTTAAAATTCATTTATATATGAGAGTCTTAGGGGAAAAGTGTTTATTAACATTAATTGTGGATAAAAACACTAATTTTTATTATTTTATTCCCTTTTCTTTATAATGATGATAATTACCTTAGTATATGCTAGTTATTTTTTTAATTAAGTTTATTTATTTTTATTTATTCATTTTTTTGTACTCATTGAAGTATTTATCTATTCATTTTTTGTATTCATTGAAGTACTTAGTACATGCTAGTTATTTTTTTTTAATTAAGTTTATTTTTATTTATTTATTCATTTTTTGTTGTTGTTGCAGTTTGGCCAAGGCTGGGTTTGAACTCACCACCCTTGGTATATGGGACCAGCACCCTACTCACTGAGCCACAGGCACCACCCATGCTAGTTATTTTTTATGCATTAATTAATCCTTACAGTAATCCTCTAAAGTAGTTCATATTATTATTCCCATCTCATAAAAAAGGAATAATAATAATTATAGAAGTTAGATTCCTCTCCCAATAACCTATGCTTAAGTGGCATTTGTGAATTTGGATCCATTTTGATTTCTCTCTAGAACTGATGTTGTTATCCACTGCATAACATCAAAATATTATTACCTGATAATCATATCTAACATAAAGAAAAATACTGCTGTAACTTAGTCCCCCTATAACTGTTATTCTGTGTATCAGAATTTAAGGCTTTTGGCCTGAGACTAGTAACTAAGTCTAGTATCAAACTGTATACTAGTATCTGTATCAAACTATATGTGTATTTTGTGCCATCTAAAGTAGTTAGATCAAAGATTTATCTTCCCTACCCAAACCCTCAATCACAACTTTACTTGAATTTCATATTGCAAAACAATGGTTAATAACACAGACAGAAGCCAGACTACCTGGGTTTGAATCCCAGCTCCTCAGCTTATTACCGGTCACTTAGCTTCTTTGTGCTTCACTTTCCTCAACACCACAGTACCTACTCAAAATGTTATTGTGAGGATTAAATGAGTCAATACACATAAAGTGCTTGGTGCATAAATATGGCGTACAGGTGTTAACTATGAACTTTGTTATTTTTATCTTATCAGCATTATTATTGCCATGCAAATTTCAGTATGAATCTAATACAGTTAGATAAGTGAAGCATGAAAAATATATCCTAGACTTCATTAGTACGCAATTTATTTTGGTATATTTCGAAGCAAGCTTATCTTCTTCTAAAGGAGCATATAATAGGGTAACTATCAAGATCTTGCCTTTATTATTATCTTACACTATAATTATCACAGATAAGTTATTTTTTTCCTGAGAAATTCATACTAAAATGGTCTTTTAAAGCTTGCCTTTTTTGTCTTTAATTTTATGGGTTTTTTTGAATTTTAAATTTGATCCATTCTATGTGAAACTTTTAGAAGTAGGTGGGAAAGAAAAAGATTAAAAGTGCAAATATACATATAACTTTTAACTTCATTCTGTTCTCTTTAAGTATGAAAAAACTACTTCAGCAGTTTATGATACAGAACATTGTATAGACACGCTGTTGGAGCTTTTGCAGATGTACCGAGAAAAGCCTGGTGACAAAGTTGCAGACAAAGGTGGAAGCATTTTCACAAAAACATGTTGTCTGTTGGCTGTTTTATTGAAGACAACAAATCGAGCCTCTGTAAGTATTAATCAGTTACCTTTCTTTAAGGTTATTTTTCTTTGTTCTTAAGTAATTGTCCTGTGTTCCTTTAGCAGTTATCACTCTAAAATACGGGTTTGTGTGTGTTAAAACCTGCTTTTGCACAGATGAAGTGAATTCAGGACATATTTGAGTTGCTTCTTTCTGACATAGTAAAGAAACTGAATTCTCAAGTAGAATTTAACACAGACCCTTTAACCATTTCTCATTTATTAGCGAGAATAACAAATTATCCTAACAAAATGGAAAACCAGATAGGTAAAGCTCATCTTCCTGTAACGATAAATGTATTTCAGGTTTTTCTATGATGAGATCTTTCTTAGTTATTCTTTCTAGGTGTCAAAATTAACACAGGGGAAAATCATAGGCTATGATTGGATTGTGCCCTTTATCATGACAACAATGCAAATCACTGAAGAGTTTTAAGCAAGGGAATATTTTTCAATTTAAGTTTTAACATCACTCTGGCTGTTGATTTAAAAATTAATTTAGGACAGCATGTGTGCTTTATCGGAAGAACATTAGGGAAGAGGAAAGTGTAGATACATAGTGGTTTTGGCAAGAGATTGTACCAGACCTAAGGTTGTATGGGTGACTTTGGAAACTTGAGGTAATATTTATCTTGGTAACTGGATATAATGGGTAGATTGACTGTGATATTGTCTTTACTATTGCCTTGCAGATTAGGTGTAAATCAATCTACTGCTGAACTTGGAGAGCTTTTTCTTGAAAAACTCAAAAGTTTATTGCAGAGTATTTATTTGTTATGATCAATTTTGTTCATTTAGAAAAGATAAAAATTGTATTAGTTTTTATTTATTAAAAGCTGTACTATTTCTACATATTTTATTTATTAAAGCTGTACATTTTCTTTTTTAGGATGTACGAAGTAGGTCCAAAGTTGTTGACCGTATTTATAGTCTCTACAAACTTACAGCTCATAAATATAAAATGAATACTGAAAGAATAATTTATAAACAAAAGAAGAGTTCTTCTATAAGCATTCCATTTATTCCAGAAACACCTGTAAGGACCAGAATAGTTGCAAGGTAAACAGTTACACTTTGTAATTATGTGTCACCATTCATTCCTTTAACAAATATTGAGCACTTACCATGAGCATGACATTATGCTTGACAATGGAGAAAAAATATGAAAAAGAACAGAATATTTGGTAAATGTAAAGGATGCAATCTCAGTTAATGATGTACTGTAGCTTTGGGTATTGAATAGTTATTTAACAGATTCCTTGCGCTAAATAGTGAAGAGTTGTTATATCTTTTTTTTTTTTCTTTTTCCCTAAATAAAGGACAAGCTACCGTATTTTAAGAGCTGCTATAAATTTTTCTTGGCCAGGATGTCAACCTTCAATTCTCCCTGGTTTGGATTCTTGAAATTTTTCCTTCTAGAGGACTTCTTTTTGAGACCTTGTATTAATTTCTGAGGGCTACTGTAACAAATTACCACAAACTTGGTGCCTTTAACCAGCAGAAGCTTGTTCTTTTTATGTTTCTGGAAGCCAGAAGTTCACAGTGTTGGTTTTCAGGGCCGTTCTCCCTCTGGAGGCTCTAGGGGCACAGTCCTGCCTTGATTCTTCCAGCTTCTGTTGGCCATAAGTGTTCTTTGGCTGGTGGTTATAGAACTCCAGGCTCTACCTCTATCTTCATGCAGGCATCTCTTCATTGGATTTAGGGCCATCCCAGATAATTCACGATAATTTTATTTTGGGATCCTTCACTTAAGAATATCTGGCTCAGTGCCTGTAGCACAGTTTCTAGGGCACAAACCACATACATTGGAGCTGGCGGGTTCAGACCCCACCCAGGCCTGCCAAACAACAATGACAGCTACCACCAAAACATAGCCAGGCGTGTGGCGGGCGCCTATAGTCCCAGCTACTTGGGCAGCTAAGGCAAGAGAATTGCTTAAGCCCAAGAGTTTGAGGTTGCTGTGAGCTGTGACACCATTATACTCTACCAAGGACAACATAGTAAGACTGTCTCAGAAAAAAAAATCTGCAAAACCCTTTTTATTCAAATCAGATGATAGTATCAGGTTTTGAGATTAGGTGATGGAAATGACATTTTGTTAGGCAGCATAGAGTTCAGGAAAATGATAATGAGTAAACAAATAAGTGGATAAAGTAATAAAGATTGTAGCAAGTGCTAAGATGATAACTTGAGTTCCCACTGAAAGGAGGGTGACTGGGGAATAAATGTCTGTGGTACTGTTTAAGCTGAGTACTGAAGGATACAAAGTAAAGGTAAGAGTCGAGGAAAGGGAAGGACAGAATGGGTTTTGTTTTAGATAAGCCTGAGAGACATATGATATAAGTAAAAGAAAAATACAAGTAAGCTATTGGAAAAAGCCAGTAGGCTGGGTGTGTAAATTTTTTTTTTTTTTTTGCAGTTTTTTGGCCGGGGCCAGGTTTGAACCCGCCACCTCTGGTACATGGGGTTAGCCCCCCTACTCCTTTGAGCCACAGGCACCACCCTGATTGTATAAATTTTTTAAGCAATATTCAGCTGAACAGGAATGGAGAAGGCAGATACTTTGATTCTTTGGGAAAACAAATAGGAATTTTTTTTTTTTTCTAGAGACAGAGCTTTTTAGAGACTTTGTCGCCCGTGGTAGAGTGCTGTGTCATCACAGCTCACAGCAACCTCCAGCTCTAGGGCTTAGGCGATTCTCTTGCCTCAGCCTCTCGAGTAGCTAGGACCACAGGCACCCACCACAACGCCTGGCTATTTTTGTTGCAGTTTGACCAGAGCTGGGTTTGAACCCTCCACCCTTGGTTTATGGGGCTGGCACCCTACTCACTGAGACACAGGCCCCACCCCCAAATAGGAATTTTTCAAATGTGTTCAATAGGAGATAGAGGCAAGAGGGTTAATTTAATTGCTTTTGTAAATAGTATGACTCTATTGCTGCATCTGATCTAGATAAGAAGGAAAGTAAGAACACTATCATGGATGATAGGAACACGCTGAAGTCAAATGAATTGGAGACCTCAGGTGGAAAAATTGGTTCAGTGGAGGTATTAAAGCAGATGATGTGGATGAATCAGAAGTCATATCCAGAGAGTGTCCAAGGCGTCACTGGTGGTATACCTTCTGATAATGGCAAAGTTTGTATGTGACAATGTGATGAGGGAGTGGTTGAGGTAGAAGAGAAAGAAAGGGGGACAGAAACTGACCAGGTTGTTGGCTTTTTAACCATAAGGATTTTGGTGTTGTTAAGAACGGTGACTGGGGGCAGCACCTGTGGCTCAAAGGAGTAGGATGCCTACCCCATATGCCAGAGGTGGTGGGTTCAAACCCAGCCCTGGCCAAAAACTACAAAAAAAAAAAAAAGAGAGAAAGAGAATGGTGACTGGAGTTAAGAGAAGACCAGGAATCAGGTCTACAAAGAAAAAGACAATGCAAATTTGGTTTATAATCAGAAGGCAGTGATGGAGCTAATTAAAAGGCATAAGCTTCAAGAAGCCAACAGTTTATAGGAAGGATGAAGAGCAATGGTCTGGAATGAAAAATGGGCAGTATTATTGTGAAGTTTCCCACCCTTTTGAGAGGGTTGTAATGGAAATAATGTGTTTAGGAATAGCCACATTTTAATTAAGATAATAAAAGTTTAGAAGAATAACTTTATTAATGCTATGTTGTTGTTGTTTTATTTAATATAGACTTAAGCCAGATTGGGTTTTGAGAAGAGACAGCATGGAAGAAATTACAAATCCTTTGCAAGCTATTCGAATGGTGATGGACACACTTGGCATTCCCCATTAGTAAATGTAAACATTTTTAGTGTATATAGTATAAAGAAATGTTAAAGCTAATTGTGAATATGTAGTGGGTTTTGTTCTCTGTATACAACTTTTATAATCTGGCTTTGTATTAAAGTTAAATATATAACAACTGAATTTATTATATTCTTCATTATTTCTTGTATTATTTAATATCTTCATATAACAAACTAATTTCTCCAAAGCTGATTTTAATACTATTATTCATGTCTATTTTAAAGTATTATATTAGTTTGAATATAATCATATTCTTAAGAGAAGTGATACTACTCCTATTTTATTGATAAATTAAGGCATTTTTGTAAAACAAATGCTAGAAATTGAAGAGTCTGTCTACTCATTAAGACGTAAGAAGACTATAAAATAATCCCACAAATGCCTGTCAATAGCATCTTTATTTGTTTTCTTGACTGGCTAAAGCATCCAAATAATCAAGTGAGCCCTTCCTTCTCGGGAAATTAAAAGAATGTAACCTGACACTATATTTTCTAAAAACTCTTAACATTGAACTGATTAGGGTTATAATTTGAGTAGCATGGTATTGTTTATGATAGAAGCTTTTCTAGTTGCATACTATAGACCTGAAAAATGATTCAGTGTTGAATATAACTTGCTTTGGGTCACTGTTATGAGTACTTGTCTGGTTCCAAGGCCATAAAAGCCCAATTCTCATGGCCATTTGAAATCTGATAGGGTCCCATAGTCTGTCTGTGTGTGGATGACATAAAAGTTATGTAACTATTCAAAATAAATCGGTTGTAGCTAGAAATTGAGAGGCTACTTAACTATTTGATTGTACATTCATTAGAATAACTGAAAAATTTCAATAATTTGAAATAGCTTATAATTTGATTAGGATCAATCTAAATATCTTGACATATTAGTGAATATATGGAAATTAACTGGAGATATTTTTAATTTTTTTTTTTTTTGTCAAAGTATTTCAGGAGCTCTTGAGACCTTAATATTTTCCAGAAAGGATATTTTTGATTAATTCATCTTTTACTTTGTTTTTTCTCTTTCATTTAACAGAATTTTTGTATAAATAAATAATATATTTCTTTGGTAAATTGTACTGCTAGGAAAGAATTGACCACTGTAAAAATGTTATTGATATTGATTTCTTCTAAGATGGAGATAACTGATTAATAATTGAACAGGAAATTAGGTGAAGTCATACATGCAAGAATGACTTCTAGTGTTAAAAAGTTTTCCTATTGTTAAATCTCAAACTAAAAAGTTAATTAAAATTGGCTTTTAATCCATACCCTTCTTCCCCTGGTTCAGCTGTGCTAATTAACTTTAAAGCAAGTGGTAGCATGAGTCTTGCCAGGGAAATATGTTAGATTTGAGAGAGTAGTTATAATTTTATATTTTATTACTTAATTCAATTTTGTATTCATAATTATAGGGCTATTCCTGGTGCTTACAATAGGACTGTTCACACAGCTCAAATTTAGCGACGTGGGGTGAAGTCATGACACATTATGAAATTCCTTTAGCAATATACACTGTCGCATCTAATGATACAATTTCATGTCTTGTGCAGTGATGTCACCCTTACTAGTAAACAGAAGTGCAACTTGAGTCCTGGGACAGGCAAGATAATAAGATCAGTTGAAATTTTTTTAAAAAAGGAAGGTGTATGAAAGATAAAAAGTGGTATAATTGCATCATCCTCCAGTCTCATCCCAATTTTAGATGCCTTATCCTCCATCTCATATCAATGTGTAAACATATTCATTTAATTAACGTTAACTTCACCAACACTTTTTTTTTTTTTTTTTTTTGTAGAGACAGTCTCACATTTTGCCCTTGGTAGAGTGCTGTGGCATCACACAGCTCACAGCAGCCTCCAACTCCTGGGCTTAGGCGATTCTCTTGCCTCAGCCTCCCGAGTAGCTGGGACTACAGGCACCCGCCACAATGCCCGACCATTTTTCTGTTTTTGCAGTTCGGCCCAGGCCAGGTTTGAACCCGCTATCTTTAGTATATGGGGCCAACGCCCTACTCGCTGAGCCACAGGCGCTGCCCTTATTTTTATTATTATTATTTTTTAAAGGACTTTCTTTAGACCCTGGCTTTAACCTTTGCTAGCTCTGTTACTTTTGGCAAACCATTTCAACTTCAATACTCTAAGCTTTGTTGTACTCTGTAGTAAAATTGAGCAGTAAAAAAAAAGATAAAGTGCTACACATGCAATTCCATGGATGATTTTCACATTATGCTGGGTGAAAGACACTATAATTGTCTGAAGTTGTGTTCCCCCAATTAATAAATTGAAACAATTCCCATTGCAATGGATTAAGAGGTGGGCCCCTTAACATACACATAATTTATATGTGTATGTTTGACCATAGTTAGTCGTTATTTGCCCTCATAAATGAGATAAGGGGCTGAAGGGAGTCTGGACATCAGTTCTACCATGTGAGAACATATAAAAGGCACCACCTCTGATAGTAGGCCCCTCGCCAGACTCCATCTGCTGGTATCTTACTCTTGGGCTTCCCAGCCTCCAAAACCATGAGCAATAAATTTGTTTTTGATAAATTACCAACTGTACAGTAATTTTTTATTTTGATACAAAAATTGGTGCCCAAAGTGGGGTGCTGCTATAACAAATACCTAAAAATGCAGAAGTGGCTTTGAAACTGGGTTAACAATGGAGGCCAAAGAATTTGGAGGTTCATACTAGCAACCTACACTGCTGTGAACAAACCCTTAAGGATGATTCCAGTGAGGCTTCGGAAGAAGAGGACTTCAGAGAACGCTTCCATCTTCTTAGAGATTACGTAAGTGGTTGTGATCAGAATGTTGGTAGAAATATGAATGGAAAAGGCAGGCCTTTCTGATGAGGTTTTAGATGGAAATGCAAGCGCTTTATTGGAAATTGGAGGAAAGATGATGCTTCTTATAAAAAGATGGTGAATTTGGCTGAACTGTGTTCCTTCCCTAGTATTTTGCAGAAAGTGGAATGTGAGCAATTAAATAGATTATGTAGCAGAAACAATATCCAGGCAAACTATTGAGAGTTTCTCTTGACTGGTTACAGTAAAATGCGAAAAAAGAAATTACTTAAAGGTAGAATTTATATTTGAAAGGGAAACAGAACTTAAAGATTTGGGAAATTCTCATACTAGCAATGTCATAAATAATGAAAAAGTGTTTTCAAGAGAGAAGATTGTGGTGTGGTGAATGTTTGATAAGGAGATTTTACACTGGGGATAGAAGGAAGGCAGATATTCTTCACCAAGACAACAGCAGAATGGCTCTGAGGCCATTTTGGAATTCTTGGGATCCACTATGCCCATCAGAGGCTCCGAATGTCAGGTGCCTTGAGGGCAGAATGACATCAAGGCTCCAGCTCAGGCTGCCCCTGTAGAGTGGACAAGCTGTGGGGGCATGGCTACCTCTACCTAGAAGTCAAAGGGCACTGCTGATATCCTCAGAGCCCACTCAACTATCATAGGGGTTAGGGCTCATCTACACCATTGGGCTAATGTCCAGCAGAGCTATGGGAACAGCCACCCAGAGACCTCAAACCAGTAGAGCCAGAAGGTCTAACCAGGGAGAGCCTCAGACATGAAGCTCCAACCTATGGAAGCTGCTGTGCAGGTTGCATCCCAGAAAAGGCAGGGGGTGAGAATGCCCGGAGTCTTGGAGTCCCAACCCTGCTCCACTGTGTCCAGAAAGTGGGACATCTAGTCACATATTCTTCCTAACCCTTAATATATGATGTTTTATATTATTCCTAAGACATTATTTGATTCTGTGCTTTGTACTTGGGATCAATTACTCTTTTCTTCTTCTTTCTGCCTCTTGAAATACAAATGTCTATTCCACTCCTGTCCCACAATTATATTTTGAAAGCACATAAATTATTTTAATTCACTGGTTCACAGGTGGAGGAGAATTTTCCTCAGGAGGAATCATACTGCCTCAGTTTTATTAATATCTGATTTAGATGCTATTTAGATAAGACTCGGAGCATTATACTTTCAAACTGACGCCGGAACAAGTTGAGGCATTGGAGACTATTGGGATGGAATGGATGTGTCTTAGTCTATATTGCTATAGGAACACCTGAAGCTGGGTGATTTACAAAGACAAGAGCTTTATCTGGCTTAGGGTACTGCAGGCTGTGCAAGAAGCATCGTGCCAGCATCTGCTTGTGGCGAAGGAGTCAGGCTGCTCCCACTCATGGCAGAAGAGGAAGGGGAGCTGGTGTGTGCAGGTCACGTGACAAGGGGAGGCAAGAGGGAGTGCCAGGATCCTTTTAAATTCAGTTCTCATAGCAGCTAACAGGGAGAATTCAGTCATTCCTGAAAAAATAGCACCAAGCTACTCATGAGGGATTCTGCCACAACAATATAAACACATCCCACTGGGTTCCACCTCAAATAGTGGGCATCAAATTTTAACATGAGATTTGAAGGAGACAAAAGTTACAACACAAAAAAAAAAATTTTTTTTTTAAGTTACAACAAACACATTTTGCATGTGAGAGAAACAAATTTTGAGTGGCCAGGGTAGGGACGCTGTGGTCTGAATTTTTATGTTTCTCAAAGAGTCATATGTTCAAACATAATTCATCATGCAATGATATCAAGAGATGGAACCTTCAGGAAGTGATTAAGTAATGAGGGGAAAGCCTCATAAGTGGGATTAGCATCCACTCTCCACCACACAATGAGGAAGCTTGTGTCCTTCTACCCTGCGAGGACACATAGAGGACACTACCTACTAGGACAGGCCTTCACCTCGTTGATCTGCTGCGACAATGATCTTGGACTTCTCTACCCCCGGAACTATAAGTGATAAATTTCTGTTTATAAATCACCTCATCTAAGACATTTTGTCATAACATCCAGAATAGATGAAGGTAAGCCTGACAAGAACGAGTACTTGTATTTTTTTATGTATACAAAGTTCCAGAATCAAATAAGATGATTTGTGGAAAAAATTAGAACAATGTTTATCTCCGAAGGATGTAGAGGTTGGACTGACACAAAAGGAAGCTTTCTGAGAGGACAGTAATGACTGGATTTGAGGTGTTACAGGTGTAGGCGTTATCAGGTCTCAGAGCTTACACTTAAAAGTTGTGCATTACTTGGTAAAATTTTTTATCAAAAGAATAATCTGCAACAAAAATTGAGCTTGAGTTAATATGTTTCCTTAAATATTTAGTGGGGAGGGCATAAGCAAGTTTGCTCTGAATTCATTTAAAAAAAGATGAAGGAACAGATGTATATGTGATTTTAAAAGTATAGTAAATAAGAGGTAATCAGTCCTTGTCCCCCAACAGAAACACTAATTTGGCAACTATCCTAGGACAAAAGTTCCTTAGAGGGAGCTTCAACGCGCATGTAAGAAGTGGCGGCGACACCTCACTGGAGTTCAGGCCCAAGCTAACAGCTACTTTGAAAAGCAGCCTCGCCCCTTGACAGCAGGCCCACCAGTGGCTGCCTCGACCCAGATTTCCACTTGGCCGTGGACCTAGGAGGAACTCAGCACTGCAGATTCAGCCCGGCTTGACTGTGATCTCAGAAGCAGTTCTGCCCACCCAGTGAATCAACAGGAGAAGGGGATTTTCTGCTGAAACAACTCTGTAAAGAACGAAAGAGGTGACTAATCCTTCACTGCACAGATATCAATGCAAGGCCACAAGGATCATGAATATTTGGCAAGATGACACCACCAAAAGAAACGAACAAAGCTTCATTAACCATGTTAAACAAATGGAAATTCATAAACTGACAACCTCAGGTAGTTTGTGTCATAATTGAATTATAGGACACTCTTTTGGTGACTGGAAAGTTGGAGAATTGGTTGATGTGGAAAAAATGCCCCCACATGCTTGGTATAAGAAATGTTGAGGGCGGTGCCTGTGGCTCAGTGAGTAGGGCGCCAGCCCCAAATACCAAAGGTGGTGGGTTTGAACCCAGTCCTGGCCAAACTGCAACCAAAAAAAAGAAAGAAAGAAAAAGAAATTTTGAGTATAAAGGAAAAAGTTTGTTGTTCTCATTTGCGGGAGGGGAAGGAATAAAGTATAGAGCTACTGTGTATGATTGAAATTATCAGCTTAAATCACCCTGCTATAACTATATTATATTCACTGCCTGCCCCATGGTGACTAGAGACAATGGTTGCCAGATCATCTTGAAACGTAGAAAAAGTTTTAGAAGAAAAACATAGCTCAGGTGTACTACAGAAGGGCAAGTGCCAGAACCTACTAGAGATTCCCTGGGAAGAAGTTGCAGAGCAGAACAAGGAGGAGCAAGATTTTAACAGCGATCAACCCCTGAGTAACTGGGGCTTTTGATTCTCTTTCCCTCACACACTGGTGTCTGTAGGCTCCCAGCCTGCTAGAGAGCTTCTCGGCCCTCGGGAGCCCGAGAGCGGCTGCATCAGTGAACTGGAGCTTCTTGGAAACAGAGTGCCAGGCTGCCAGCCTGCTCAGGTTTGCTCCCATCAACCCAGGTGAGATGAGACGTCATTCTGCTCCACCCATCGTGTGCCTTTGTCTCCCCAGGGAGCTTTAACGCTTCAGTTTTAATGTCACTGTCCCTGCACAAACATTTCCCAGCTCCTGCCCTGACTGTGGTGGCCTTGGGGGACCGTGGGTGATCCCATAGCTTGGACATTCTGGGTGGGCTGCCTTCCAGGGAGAGAGAAAGACAGGACCAGAGTGCCAACTCCCCTCTGTTTAGATTCTTTACTCTGCCCACCCCTGCTGCCAAGTGGCACAAGTGCCCCAGGGATGATTGAGCGGGGCTTTTAGGAATGGCTACTGCGACTCTGTCGGCACATCCACTCACTGAGGTGTCCACAGAAAGTGAGCTCCCTGCCTGTTCACCCTCTCCAGGGGTCTCACGCGGCTGCCTCAGCAGAGAGGGCAGACCCTAAAGTGGAGGAACATCAAGCTGCTTGAGCATTCCACTGGCATCTAGGGACCCGCATGCTCATCAGTGGCACAGTCAGAGGTGGCACTAGTTGAACTAAAGGCCTGCAAGCTGGATATATACTATACTTCTGGAATTTGATCGTGTGAGTCAGGGGTATGAAAGGAAAATTTATGAACTAATCCTGGTGCGCAAGGTAGACCCCCCCCCTTCCGCAGAGTGAGTCTAAACCCCAGTGTACTGTGGAACACCCTGCCTCCCACAGTAAAGACAAACTTCAATTCAATCTGGGGAAGGAAGCGCCCAGCCCACGGTGCCATTGCATGGATGATTTAACATTTCAAAAGCAGTCAACAGGATGCACCATATTAATGGAATGAAGGACAGAAATTGCATGATCATCTCAAAAGCTACAGAGAAAGCATGAGAGAAAACGCCTTTCATGATTAAAATAAAATAAAAATAAAAAAAGAACCTCTTAACAAGTTAGGCATACAAGAGACTCACGCCAACACAATAAAAGTCATTTATGAAAATCCCAAGGCTAACATTATATTAAAAATTGGAAAGCTAAAAACTTTCACCCTCAGATCTAGAACAAGGCAAAGACAACCACTCTGACCTCTGCTATCTGACATAGTACTGGGTATTCCAGCCAGAGCAGACCAGAGAATAAAGGCATCAAAAATGGAAAAAAAAATAAGTATTTTTTTCTATTTGCATATGACATGATCTCATATGTATATGCCCCTGTACACACAGGAAAAAAATTGTTGTAACCAATAAATGATTGTAGTAGTGTCACAAGAAACAAAGTTAATATACAAAAATCAGTTGCATTTCTATGCACTGGCAATGGTCAATCAGAAAAGAAAATTTAAATATCATTTCCATTTTTTATATCATAAAAAATAGGAATAAAAATTCAATAGAGTCCATATCAAAAATACTAATAAAATATAAAAATAAAATCCTGAATTCACATGGAACCACAAAAGACTCTGAAAAGCCAAAAAAATTTTGAGCAAGAAAAGCAAAGCTGAAGGTATCATACTTACTGACACTAATTATAACAATATGGTGGGGATAGAACAGACAGCCAGAAATAAATCCACACATATGTCAACTGATCTTCAACAAGGATATAAAGAATACTATAGGGAAGAGACAGTTTATTCCACAATTGGTTTTGTGAAAATTGGATATCTATATAAAAAGAACAAAATTGGATCCTTCTCTCACACCATATACAAAAATCAACTCAAATAAATTACAGACTAATATGTGAAACACAAACTAATAAAAGTTTTAGAAGAGAACAGATGAATGGCCAGGTGTTGTGGCAGGTGCCTGTAGTCCCAGATACTTGGGAGGTGGAGGCGGGAGACTCGCTTGAACCCAGGAATTGGAGGTTGCTGTGAGCTGTGATGCCACAGCACTCTATCCAGGGTGACAGCTTGAGGCTCTGTATCAAAAAGAAAAGAAGAGAACAGGTGAAAAACTTCTAGACATTGGTCTGAACAATGATTTCTTGGTGTTGACCTCAAAAGCTCAGGTAACAAAAGCAAAAACAGACACATGGGAATGCATCAAATGAAAAATCTTCTTACCAGCAAAGGAAACAATTGACAGAGTGAAGAGACAACGTGTAAAATGGGAGAAAATATTCCACGAGGCATTGTCTACTTTGTGCTGCTATTATTATAATAATATAATAATTTCCTCAGAATGGGTAATTTATAAAGAAAAAACATTTATTTGGCTCACAATTCTGGAGCTTGGGAAGTCCAGGATCAAGAGGCTACATCTACTCAAGGTCTTCTTGCTATGCCATCTTGTGGTGAATGGCAGAAGGGCAAGATAGTACATGGGCACAAGAGAGAGAAAGCAAGTGAGAGACAGAGAAAGAAAAGGGGCCAAACTCATTCTTTTATCAGGAGTGCAATCCCTCTGATAACAGCACTAGTCCTTCCATAAGGACAGAGACCTCATGACCAACTCATGTCTTAAATGTTACACATCTCAACACTTGTTGCACTGAGGAATACGTTTCCAACACATGAACTTTAGGGGAACACATTCAAACCACAGCAGGCATTAATATTCACAACATATAGGAAACTCCTATAACTCAATAGCAAAATAAATTACTCAATTAAACAATGGGCAAAAAGACATCAAAATAGCCAAGAGGTAAATGAAAAGGCGCACACTATCAGCAATCAATAGGGAAATGCAAATCCAATCCACAGGGAGATGTCATGTCACACCTGCTAAGATGGGTCTTAGGAACAAACAAAGGGCAGCTTTGAGGATGTGCAAGAAAGGGAGCGTTTGCATACTGTTGGTAGGGATGTGAAAAGGTGCATAAATATAAAAAGGAAAACAACATGGAAGGCTCCGGAAAAAAGTTAGAAATAGAATTACCATTTGATCCAGCAATTCCATTTCTTGAACTGAAGTTAAGATCTCAAAGAAATATCTATGTTCTCATGATCACTGCAGCATTATTCATAATAGTCAACCTAAATGTCTATTGATGATGAATGAACAAGGAAAAGCGATGCAGTTCACCCTTGAGCAATGCAGGTTTGAACTGTGTGGGTACACATACACATGGATTGTTTTTCAATAAATATATTGGAAAAATATTTTGAGATTTCTGATAATTTCATAAAATTTGCAGTTGAACTGCACAATCTAGAAATACGGAAAACATCATGGAAAATATATGTCACCCATGCATAAAATATACATAGATACTAATCTATTTTATCATTTACCACCATAAAATATACACATCGTATTATAAAAAGTTAATCAAAACCCATGCATAGAAATACTTATCAAGCAAACATGGGACTGTGTCTGCTGAGAGAAATTAAGACAAGCAAAGAGATGTGGTATTATATCATAACTACTTAAAATTAACTGTACTTCATACAGTACTGCTGCCATGGTTTCATAGCTACCGTCTATTGCTATTATAGTGAGTTCCAGTGTTGCAAGTATCCGCTTAAAACACTCTGTGATACTAATTATCCACCCGAGCAGTTTGTCTCTTTAGTTGCATATCACAGTAAAAAGCAATCTCTCATGGCTCTGGCACAGATTTCATCATGTTTACTGCAATACCATAAGCCTTGAATAAATTAGGGGACCCATACGAAGTGTCATGTATGATGCTAGACGTGCTCCCAAGAAGCAGAGAAAAGTTATGACGCAGCAAGAAAAAGTTGCATGCTTCCTATGTTCTATAGATTGAAGTCTGCAGCTGCAGTTGCCCACCATTTCGAGATAAATTAATCCAGGGTAAGGAACATTGTAAAACATGAAATTTGTGATGCCCACTGCAGCTATGCCAGCAGTTACAAAAAAAACTTGCACTTTTTGTGAAATACCTTATTTGTATTGAAATTGTAATTTTTAGGTGGGTGCAGGACCATAAGAAAGGCATACACATAACCCATAATATGACTGAGAAAAATCGAAGTTGTTATACAGTGGTTAAAAGCAAAAGGAAGGTGAAGGAACTAATGCTGAAGATTTAAGGTCTTAGTATGGTTTGATAATTTTAGAAAGAGGTTTGGGATTTGAATTTTAAAATGTCTGGATAAAAGGAGAAGCAGCTTCTTCTAACCAAGAGGCAGCAGAAGAGATCCCAGATGCTGTTAAGAAAATCATTGAGAAGAAAGGATATGTTCTCAAGCAAATTTTTAATGGAGGCACAAGTGCCTCATTCTGGAAAAACTGCCACAGAGGACATTTATTAACAGGAAAGATAAGAAAGTGTCAAGATTTAAGTCAGGAAGGGAGAGGTTAACTCTATCACTTTGTGCAAATGCAGTTCCACTTATGGTCAAGACTGCCCTGGTCTATTATATAAAGCTGCTAATCCCCAAGCCAGGGGTCCTCAAATTTTTTAAACAAGGGGCCAGTTCACTGTCCCTCAGACCGTTGGAGGGCCGGACTATAGTTTAAAAAAAAAATCATGGGGTGGTGCCTGTGGCTCAAAGGAGTAGGTTGCCAGCCCCATATGCCAGAGGTGGTGAGTTCAAACTTGCCCCAGCCCCCCCCCAAAACTATGAACAAATTCCCATGCACACTGCACATATCTTATTTTGAAGTAAAAAAACAAAATGGGAACAAATACAATATTTAAAATGAAGAACAAGTAAAGTTATATCAACAAACTTACCAGTATTTCAATGGGAACTATGGGCCTGCTTTTGGCTAATGAGATGGTCAATGTCTGGTTCTATATTTGTCACTGCTAGTCGTAACAAGTGATGCAAGCGTTCATCAGTTAATCTAGATCCGGTTGGAGATTTCAGATGTTTCATTCTGGAAAAAGACATAAGTGCTGCCAAAGATGGTCGTCATTTTGAGTGCATGGTTCCTGAGATTAGGATATGTCTCAGAGGGGAGAGATGCATAGAAATTTGGAAGGCTGGTTGACTTGAATGAGTCTTTCAGAGACTCACAATTCTGCAGTTTAGCCAGTTCCATTTGGTAAATTGTATCCACATTTTCAATGTCAGTAGAAAATGGGTTACGGAAAAGCTGTATGTCCTGTTCATGGAGATGAAGCTCTTTAAATCTGAATTGGAACTCCTTTTGCAACTTTTCCAGTGAATCCACACATGTTTTGTTTGGGAACGCAAACAATGGTTTTTCCGCTAACAGATTTTGCAGCCCGGACGAGTTGGCTGCTAAGCAGGACAGGCAGCGGAGGCAAAAACACCCATCGGGCCAGATAAATGTCCTTGCGGGGCACATGTAGCCCATGGGCCATAGTTTGAGGACCTTTGCCCCAAGCCTTGGTCTTTTGGTTGTACAATAATCTTGGACAAGGAGAACCCTTTCTCTGAACCGTTTCACTGATGCTTTGTCTTTGAATTCAAGAATGTCTTGCCTGTAAGGAACTGCCTATCAAAATTCTTCTGATAACAGACGATACCCCTGGCTACCCAGAACCCCAGGAGTAGTATACTTGCCCCCAAACACAACATGTGTAATTTAGCCTCTAGATTAAGGTTAAAAGACTCTTTATACACAGTGCTCTATGGAAAGTATTGTCAGTGCTCTGGAAGGGAATAGCAAGAGAGAAAACATCCTGAAAACTTGAAAGAAGTACACCATTGAATATATATGATTGTTATAGAAAAAAATTGTGAAAGCCATAGATATTAAAACAATAAATTCCTGCTGGAGAAGACTTCTGTAGATGTTGTGTATGAGGTCATACGATTAATGAGAGAGCTAATCAAGAAAATCATGAAAAAGATTGTGAATGTGGCCAAAAAAAAAGAAAAGCAAGGGGTGAAGGACTTCAAGATATGGATGTTGGAGATAATTCAAGAGCTAATTATGCCACTCCAGGAAAATTAACAGAAGATGATTTGATGGAGATGGCTGCTTCAACCAGGGCCAGATGAGGAGGAAGAAGAGGTGGAGGAAGCAGCCAGAAAGGGTTTTGATTATTCAAGACAGCTTTTGACTTCTCTTATGACATGGGCACTTCTCTATGAAATGGGCACTGTAACTAAAGCAAAGGGTAGAAAAAGGATTGGTACCATATAGAAACATGTTTAGAGAAATTAAAAAGCTGAAAGTTACAATGTTATTCCCATAAAGTTACACTGCGTGTAGCCTCTCCTGTCTCATCTATCTCTTCCCCCTCTGCTATTCTTTTTTTTTTTTTTTATTGTTGCAGTTTGGCCAGAGCTGGGTTTGAACTCACCACCCTTTGTATATGGGGCCAGCACCCTACTCACTGAGCCACAGGCACCACCCCCACTCTGCTATTCTGAGACAACATGACAAAGCCTTTCCATCCGGAGCCCTCAGGATGGAAATGTAAGCACAGGGAGGAACAAAAATCTTAAAGACAACCCACTTCTACTTAATGAACAGCAAATATATTTTCTCTCTTTTATGATTTTATTTATAATAGTTTTCTTTCTCTAACTTACTTTTTTTAAGCCATGTCAACCAGTTTGGTGAAAATATTTCAAATTGTATATAAAACCAGCACATTGTACCCCATGATTGCATTTATGCACACGACCGTGATTTAATAAAAAAAAATTTTAAAAATAAATAAATAATAAATAATTTAAAAAAGAATATGGTATTTAATACATACGCCATACAAAATATAAACCAACTGTTCATGTTATCAGTAGGGGTTCCAGTCAACAGTCAGCTATTAGTAAAGTTTTGGGGGAGTCAAAAGTTATACGTGGAGTTTTGACTACACAGGGGCCGGTACCCCTGACGCCCCAGGTCCTCACGTTGTTCAGGGTCAACTTTGTAGACATACAACCTTAAAAATAAGAAAATCCTACCATTTACAGCAACAAGGACAGCTCTGGAGGACGTAATGAGGAGTGAAACAGCCAGACACAAAAATATAAATTCTCTATGCTCTCACTTTTATGTGGAATCTAAATAGTCAAACACAGAGAGACAGTGAGCAGATGGGTGGTTGACAGGAGTGAGGGGGGTGGGGAATGGAGAGGTGTTGGTTAAAGAGTACAAAGTTTCAGTTGTACAAAATAAACAAACTACGGAGATCTAATGTTAACAATTAAATTAATTGTAGCATTTAGAAATTAATAAGCAAACTTTAGTAAAATGTTAATAGTAAAATCCAGGCAGAGGTTTTGTTTGAAAATATTCAAAGAAAAAAATCTTCAAAAATAGGCAGATGCTACGTTATTTTTCTAAATTTTTAATTACTTAAATTTCCATGAACAGTGGAATGGACAGATAATCTGTGGCATATTCACAGAATGGAATGCTATATAGAAAAGGTCTATCTCTTACATGCCAAAATATGGATGAATCTCAGAAGCAAAATCATCAACAAAAGGGAGCCAGACATAAAAGGATACATATGATATGATTCTGTGCGTGCAGTATAAACCAGGCCAAACTGATTTACACCGTTAGAAGTAAGACAGTGTTTCACATGGGGGGGGCAGTGCCCTGGAAGGGGGATGTGGGGGTTGCTGGTATATTCCATTTCTTTTCCTACGTTCTGGATTCATGCGTGTGCTCAGTTTGTGAGAATCCTTGACATGTGTACTTTTCTGTTAATATGTTACATTCTAATAAAAAGTGACAGAATTAAAACCTTAATAGCTCTTACCTCACAGGATTGTTTTGTACTTTAACACTCATTCGCATGTAAGCTTCATGAGGCCAATAATCTTAATTCCTTTTTTTTTTAATTGCTAAATACCTCAAGACTATGATATAGCCTGCCATGTAGTGGGCATTTAAAATGTTTTTCACAGATGAATGATAACACAACACAGTGCTTATCTCTCTGCCTGCCACAGAGGACAAACTCTCCAAATGTCAGACATTACTCTTTTTAATATGACTATCGTATCATTGCTTGAGACAATTTAATTGCCCGAGACATTTTTCTTTAAGGAGTGCAATCTAGGCAAAAACCTATTTTAACACAGGAATCCTTTTTCTGATGTTTCTAAGTTCATCTCTTCACTTGATCAGCATTCGTGAAGATCAATGGCCCCAAATGAACTTTACTCTGTGAACCTACAATTGGGAGTTAAGGTTGAAATTTTACCCTGCTTTTTATGCAGTCTATGTTAATTATTTATGCTGCTGCTATTATTGCACTTATTGGTTATGTTCTTATTGGAGTCTGACATTAAAAGTAATGTCAGTTAACACAGTTGTGCTATTTTAACATTATCTGAAAATATTTTAAGTGAAATATAAGACTTGTTACAAAGGAACTTGTAAATTATTAACTTTTTCATCAAGAGAAGTATTATGTACTTAATGACGAGTTCCTAGTGCTTTAGAATTGTTAGAATCTTTATGAAGCACACTGCTGAAGATGAGGTGGAAAAACCTGGCCTTTATCATCGTGCTAACAATCCCAGGAGAACTCTTTGCAGAAGGTAAAATTAATTCCTGATATTATTTATTCTTTAAAAATATAAATGGAGATTTGTATATTCATATAATTGGAGTTTTAATATACTATTTCACTATATCAACTTTATAACACATACTTTTTAAAACATTACTTTTTATAATATTTAGTCGAGTCTGACAATGGGTAATTTATTCTTTTAGTAGCATAACTTGGAAAACAAAACAGAACAAAACCCTTTGCATCTCTAGGTTTTACAGCATAGGCAACCAAGATCTAAATACTTTAGAAAGGCTTTCAGGCCAACAATACGTCCATTCACATGTTAATCTTAATTATAATGTCATTTCTAACACTAATAAAACTTGTACAATTTAAATTCTCTTTTCTTAAGTTGAGAGTTTACTGCGGAAAATTTGAAAAAGAAATATTCATAAATCATCAGCAAGTTTTTCTACTCTTGATACTTTGATTTGTATCCCAAAGATTATCATTGGTTGGAGTTCTTAGTAGGTTACAGTGATTAGTAGGAGGTCTATACAGATGTTTATACCAAAACGTGCTCTTTGGAGAATAAAAGAGGGGGATTTATTAATAATTACATTGGCAGAACAGGTACAAATTAGGACTGTCCAGACAAATGAACACTTATAGGCTCCTGGACTATTAGATGTCTCTATAACCAGAGAGCCTACTGTGTAAGATTAGTGTGAAAGTGAAAGAGGGGCAGTGTAGAACTGTGTGTTATTTAGGAACAATTATCAGTATTATTAAGCTATTGAGTTAAAAATCCAGGGAGGTCAGTTAGCATTGGCAAGAGTGAATATACAAATTGGGAAACTACAGCAATGTTTTTCTGAAACAAACATTTTAGAGAACCTGTTAAGATAAAATATACAAGTTATAATTTCCTTTTAGTTGAATGGTTTACACAAATTGTTTTTTACCAAAAAAGATCTGCTCTTAAAATTATGTAAGTGAAATAGATAGAAATCAACTTGTTTGATACTTGGAATTCTGTCATATGATAATTTTTGCATGTCTAGTTTTCTTTAATTTTATTTTTATGCCTAAATGTGAAAATACCAGCTAATAGAATTATCTATTATCTGTACCATGTAGACATTGTAAGAGTTCAGCTAATTTTGCAATTATTATATGGCTATAATCTCATTTCACACAAACAGAAATGTGTAAGCCCTTTACAGACAGAGACAATTATCTCGTTGTCAGAAGCTTCTCCCAATTCCCCCTGGGAACATCAGAGGCAAGAATTGAATTAATCACACTTCTCATTTCATGGTATACAATTATTACCATCATATGAAAGGACTTTTGCTTTATATATTTTCTCCGCTTCTCCTTGATCTTAAATCACACTTCTCCGGGGACCCACCAAAATGTTTTGCTGTGTTCTTATATGTAAATGCTTTTTAAAATACATCTTGTTTTGTGTATGTGATTTACATTCACACAAACGGGAACTTGCTGCAGAGTTCTTCTTCTTTTTGTCTTTTTGTACTTGCACCTGTTTAAATATATTTTCGTGTTGCTGACTCTGTTTTGCTTGTAACTTACGCACATGTGGTCCACATGTTTTCCTTATCCATTCTCCAATGATGGACATGTAGTTACTCTAATTCTCACTTAACCAAAAGTAACTCTGAAATAAATAATATAATCACTTTATTTCTGTATAGAATTTCTGCATTCACTCACAGGTGGGATTATTGGGTCAATTCTTATACTTGATTTCTCTGAGTAGGGACATATTACTTTTATAGAATGGCTATTTCAAAGCGTGTAGTCTCCAAGAGTGGGTGTAAATTCATACTTCCCATTATCCTCGCCAACACTTCATATTATCCATTTTTTACGATTTTCCAAGCTGTTAACAAAATGACATGCCATTGTTATTTATTTGCCATTCCAATTCCTAATATCTTTGTACATCTCTTCATATGTTTTTAAATGTTCAAAGCTCTGTGAGTTGTACCTGATCAGCATTTTCCTTTGTTTTTGACCTTTTTATAGTTGATTTGTGGAAATGCCTTGTACATTATACATTTTTCCCCAGCAAATGTGAAGTGGCATGATCACAGCTCACTGCAACTTCAAATTCCTGGACTCAAGCTAACCTCCTCCCTCAGCCTCCTAGGTAGCTGGGCCTACAGGCACACACCACCACTCTTGGTTAAGTTTTTTGTTTTTAGTATACATGGAGTTTAACTCTTGCTCAGGCTAGTCTTGAACTCTGTTGTTTTTTTTTTTTTTATTAAATCATAGCTGCGTACATTACTGCATCAAGGGATACAATGTGCTGGTTTCATATACAATCTGAAATGTTTTTATCAAACTGTTTAACATAGCCTTCATGGCATTTTCTTAGTTATTGTATGAAGACATTTGCATTCCGCATTTAGTAAGTTTCGCCTGTACTCTTCTAAGATTGGCTCCACCAATTACCTTTCCTCCACCCCAACCTCCCCTCTCTTCTCATATTCTTGTGCTATAGTTGGGTTATAGCCTTCATATGAAACCTTTAAATTAGCTTCATAGTAGGGCTGAGTACATTGGATACTTTTTCTTCCATTCTTGAGATGCTTTGCTAAAGAAGAATATGTTCCAGCTCCATCCATGTAAACACAAAAGAGGTAAAGTCTCCATCTTTCTTTAAGGCTGCATAGTATTCCATGGTATACATGTACCACAATTTATTAATCCATTCGTGGGTCTATGGGCACTTGTGCTTCTTCCATGACTTAGCCATTATGAATTAGGCTGAAATAAACATTCTGGTGCAGATGTCTTTGTTGTAGTGTGATTTTTGGACTTCTGGGTATACACCTAGTACAGGAATTATAGGGTCAAATGACAGGTCTATTTTTAGATCTCCAAATACTCTCCAAACATCCTTCCAAAAGGAACGTATTAGTGTGCATTCCCACCAGCAGTGTAGAAGTGTTCCCTTTTCTCCACATACACGCCAACATTTCTGGTTTTGGGATTTTGTCATGTGGGCTAATCTTACTGGGGTAAGGTGATATCTCAAAGAAGTTGTGATTTGCATTTCCCTGATGATTAAGGATGGTGAGCATTTTTTTCATGTGTCTGTAGGCCGTGCGCCTATCTTCTTTGGAGAAGTTTCTCTTCAAGTCCTTTGCCCACCCTGATATGGGATCACTTGTTCTTTTCTTGTTAATATGTTGAAGTTCTCTGTGTATTCTGGTTATTAAACCTTTGTCGGAGGCATAACTTGCAACTATTTTCTCCCATTCTGAGGGCTGTCTGCTTGCTATACTTACTATGTTCTTAGCTGTACAGAAGCTTTTTAGTTTGAACAGGTCTCAGTAGTGTATTTTTGATACTGCTTCAATTGCCTGGGGAGTCCTCCTCATAAAATATTCACCCAAGCCAATTCCTTCAAGAGTTTCCCCTGCACTTTCTTCTAATATTTTGATAGTTTCATGTCTTAAGTTCAAATCTTTAATTCAGTGAGAGTCTACCTTAGTTAATGATGAGAGAGAGGGGTCCAGTTTTAGTCTTCTACAGGTCTCCAGCCAGTTCACCCAGCACCATTTGTTAAATAGGGAGTCTTTTCTCCCACTGAATGTTTTTAATTGGCTTGTCAAAGATCAAGTAACAGTAAGTAGCTGGATTCATCTCTTGGTTCTCTATTCTGTTCCAAACATCTACCTCTCTGTTTTTGTGCCAGTACCATGCTGTTTTGATCACTATTGATTTACAGTAGAGTCTCAGGTCTGGTAGCATGATCCCTCCTGCTTTGTTTTTATTTCTGAGTAGTGTCTTGGCTATTCGAGGTTTTTTCTGATTCCATATATTATTTTTTCAAGATCTTTAAAATATGACAATGGAGCTTTGGTAGGAATTGCATTAAAATTATATATTGCTTTGGGTATTATAGACATTTTAACAATGTTGGTTCTTCCCAGCCATGAGCATGGTATATTTTTCCATTTGTTAACATTTTCAGCTATTTATTTTCTTAAAGTTTCATAGTTTTCTTTATACAGATCTTTCACATCCTTTGTTAGGTAAACTCCCAAATAATTCATCTTCTTTGGCACTACTGTGAATGGGATAGAGTCCTTGACTGTTTTTTCGGTTTGGCTATTGTTGGTATATATAAAGGCTACAGATTTATGGGTGTTGATTCTGTAGCCTGAAACATTGCTATATTCCTTGATCACTTCTAAAAGTTTTGTAGTAGAATCCCTGGTGTTTTCCAGATATACAATCATATCATCTCTTCTGACCGTATGCGGATACCCTTGATCGAAAGTTCGATCTCTTCTGACCGTATGCGGATACCCTTGATCACATTTTCTTCCCTGATTGCAATGGCTAAAACTTCCATTATGATGTTGAACAGCAATGGAGACAATGGGCAACCTTGCCTTAGATCACTTCCTGATCTAAGTGGAAATGGTTTCAG
Organism: Arctocebus calabarensis; assembly: GCA_963573935.1. Classification (NCBI taxonomy): domain Eukaryota; kingdom Metazoa; phylum Chordata; class Mammalia; order Primates; family Lorisidae; genus Arctocebus; species Arctocebus calabarensis. The sequence continues at coordinate 59,833 of CAUYON010034011.1, forward strand.
TTGAACTCCATTCAATATGATATTGGCTGTGGGTTTGCTGTAGATGGCCTCTATCACTTTAAGAAATATTCCTTCTATACCAATTTTTTAAAGTGTTCTGATCATGAAGGGATGCTGGATATTGTCAAAAGCTTTTTCTGCATCAATTGAGAGAATCATATGGTCTTTATTTTTTAATTTGTTTATGTGCTGAATTACATTTATAGATTTA
>CAUYON010034012.1:0-25588 GCA_963573935.1 Arctocebus calabarensis
CCTGTAAGTGGGAAGGGCAGGAAGGAGCCTGCATGTGTGACCTCTGAAAAAAGCCCAAGTCAAGGGAGTGGTGTCCTGACCTGGATTCATAAGAAGTAAGAGTGGGCGTGTCCTATGGGTGGGCACTCAGGGAATCAGCTCTGAGTGAAGCTCAAGTGAAAGGGATGCCTACCTAGGCTTGGCTCCTAAGGGGAAAGAGGGGGAAAGGGAAAGACTCTGAGGGTGAACCACATTTTATATAAATTGGCGAACAGTATTTGTCCTGATGCCATATAGGGAGATGAGGTCCGAAGTAAATATATTTTTTAAATAAGCTTTTAAAATGTAAAATTGTTTACTTTCAAAGTTTTACTGATCAGAAACCATTGGGATTCCAAGAATTTTAGTTAAAACTACATATACCTAAAAGTAGCTTTTTGATACCACGATCCCTGATAAAAAAATTCCTTCATTATCCATCTTCTTTCCATCTTTGTACTAAATTATTCTTTAACAGAATATTCCTTTTTAGACATATCTTTGTTCATATATATATATATATTTTTGAGGCAGAGCCTCAAGCTGTCACCCTGGATAGAGTGCCGTGGCATCATAGCTCACAACAACCTCTAAATCCTGAGCTCTTGCGAGTCTCTTGCCTCCACCTCCCAAGGAGCTGGGACTACAGGCGCCGGCCACAACGCCGGGCTATTTTTTGGTTGCAGCCATCATTGTTGTTTGGCAGGTCTGGGCTGGATTCGAACCTGCCAGCTCAGGTGTATGGGGCTGGCGCCTTAGCCTGTTGAACCACAGGTGCTGAGCCTCTTTGTTCATATTTTTTAAGATTAACTTTCTATGACTGTTTTTAGTTCTTGTTGCTTTAAACATTGGTTAAATCTATAAATGTGTTGAAAATGTCATCGTTGTGTTTTGAAACCATTTTTAGTAAGACCTCTAGATTTCAAAGCCGACTGACCTGGCTTTGCTTCTCAGCTCTCCTGAATATTGTCTGTTTGATTTTTCTGGAAGATTTGTAATGTCACCTAAGCCCCTGTTGGCAAAATAAAGGCAATAACTTAGTGTACCTTACAGGGTTGTTATAATAATTAAAGATGACATAAAAAATTTTAGTGCTTAGTAAATGCTAAATAATGCTGTTTGCAATGTAATAAATGTTCTTTGTGATGATGATGAGGAGGAGGATCACTGTGAGGAGAGACTGATGTCAGATCATGAAGAGTCTGGAAGTTTATATTAAAAGGATTTATCTAGATAGAATGTGCAGTTAGATATTGGATATGGAAAATTTTAAAGTCCTTCTGACGTTTTAAGTCCAGGAGAAGACAGCACCTTGAGCAAATAATGGAGAATCAGAAAAACAGAATCATGGCCTGGCTGATGAGTGCCAGTGGCGTTGTCACTTCCTCGGAGCCATTACATAATAAAAATACTTTTCATATGCTATTACTTCATGATCAATCAATTTTCAAAAAGATGTCTAAAATGTAAAATTTTAGGAGTATTTTAGGATAAAATACTGTTCGCCAATTTATATAAAATGTGGTTCAACCCTCATTGGGTATTATGCAATGTGTACTTACCTCTAGCCGTCTCATCTTATTTAAATGGATAATTTAAGAGAATACTCTGTCTTTTCAGACTTTTCTTATCTGAAGGAACTATACCCTCTCTGTGCATAATTCAGTCCTTTGAGGATTATGATCCTTTCTTAATAAATCTCAGTTCAATACTGAGATGTTTTTCAACCTTCTTAGTCGTTGGAGGATTCCACTTACGTTGGATGTGTGGGCTGCAGCCATTTGACTTTGGCTTGGATTTTTATTTTTTATTTTTTTGACTTTGGCTTTTAGATAAAAGTATTCCATCTACGAGTCTCAGCCCTTAGACCTCTAGCCTGAGCATATGAGTCTCCAGTCAGCTCCTGTCTCCTTCCCCAAATATCCTGGATAGCTTAATCATCTGCCCTTAGCCAGTTGATTGTGGATTCCATAAAAGTTCCACTTTGGGCATCTATTCCACCCAGAGATTCAAATCCCAATCTGGAACACCATCCTGATTGCTACTCTTCCTTTTATATCCCTAGAACTGAGCTTCATTCTTATAAAACAAGGTGTAGTGGGCGTATTTGCTTGCTGATCCAGCTTTAGGAGACAGACTGAGAGACAGAGAGAGAGCTGGAGATATATACAGGAAGGAGAGAGAAAGAGAGAGAGAGAGAGGAAGTATATGGGTTATGTTGAAACTTCTCATGATTTCATTAAAAGCCTTTGTGTCCCATCTTCAGAAGTAAGAACCCATACACAAAGAACCCTGATTAGCATAAGACTATCATCCTGCTTGAGAGACCTGGAGAGTTATGAGAATGGCATGTGAGTTGTGTCCAAGGGAGAATGTCTATGTGCGGTGTGGCAATACCAGGCCTCTTGGTTATGGTAAAGATTCTTTAGATTCCAAAGGTCTCTTGCTGCTGGAGGCAGAGGTCTTGTTTAAGGTCTGCAGTTTTGCAAAAACAAGTTGGAGACATTCTGTCTGACACTGTCCATGTTCCCCGTTTTCAGTACTGATGTCTGAAAAGTAACTTTTAACTACTTTTTCCTGCTTTATGATAATAAATACAAGCCCAAGTTTTGCACGGGAGGACTCCCTTGGGAGATCCTCAGTCCCCTAACACAGACTCTGTGTCAAACCTCTTCATCCCTCGCTCCAACACCCCGCCATCTGGTGACCCCCAAACCCCTTCATGAGGTAGTAGTATGAGGTTAACATGCATATATGAGATTATGTAAATCCCTAGCATTCCAGAGTGAAGTAGAAGGAGGCAGGTGCATGAGGAAAGCAAGACGGGGATTGCAGCAGCTTACTTAGGATCCACCCATGAAACAGCACACACAGTTTCAGCTCTAGCCAGCAGACTGGGAGTTAGCCAAAAGCAACTTGGAAGAGGTTAGAAAAATATTTCACTGAAAAATTACATGAATGTATTTAGCATAGTAAGTTATAGTAGAAAAGCATTTAAGGATTTGGGAGTCAAATCACAATCTCATTTCTGGGAAAAACTGAACAAGATTCACTAGTGTTATAGAGCATGCAGAATCCATTCTTATAAGGGGCATTTTGTGTACGGGTTCTTACTTCTGAAGATGGGACACAAAGGCTTTTAATGAAATCATGAGAAGTTTCAACATAACCCATATACTTCCTCTCTCTCTCTCGCTCTTTCTCTCTCCTTCCTGTATATATCTCCAGCTCTCTCTCTGTCTCTCAGTCTGTCTCCTAAAGCTGGATCAGCAAGCAAATACGCCCACTTATCCTTTATCTTTTGCCAAGCAAGGCAAACCCCTTGAAAAACATGACTCTCAAAGCCTTAAGGAGAAGGTAATGATGAAGTGGTGGGCAAATGGGCAAAAGATTTTTTTGTTAGAGACAGTCTCACTATGTCACTGTCGGTAGAGTGCTCTGGCGTCACAGCTCACAGCAATCTCAAACTCTCAAATGGTCTAATTAATTGCTCAAGCAATTATCCTGCCTCAGCCTCCCAAGTAGCTGGGATTACAGGTGCCCTCCACAATGCCTGGCTACTTTTTTGTTGCAGTTGTCATTGTTGTTTAGCTGGCCCGGGCCAGGTTCGAATCCGCCAGCCTCAGTGCATGTGGGTGGTGCCATAACCACTGTGCTACGGGCGCCTTTTAATGGAGAAATGCAGAATGGTTATGTGCAGATAAGTAATGTATTTTTCTTAATTATGCTGATTTGTGTAAAACAGCGTTTGAGATGTGAAACTCTTTTATCTTGGTTTCATAGTAAATATCCAAAACAAAGAGCCCAGTGGCAATTACTATACAAATGTCTTTGCAGGCCGGGCAATTTCCCCCATGCTTCAGACAAACATGTCCAATGTGGTTTTACAAAACTCAGCATAACTCCACTCGTTTTCAGTTCGCGTGGCCATATGATCAACATGACCCCATTCTCGTGGTGTTTAATGATTTCCATTCTCAGCCTACCAAATATCAATTATTCTCCTTTGCTAGCATTTGTCAGGGTAAACATTTAAATTCAGTCTAAGCACATTTCAGCACATGACCCAGGATATGCACAGGCTCTTATTTCACATGTGCGGTTTCTTGGAGGAGTCCCCCTGTTTGGCAAAGCCATGCATTAAATACTAAGAAATGTCTTCTCCACCTGTACTTGTTACAGTTGGGTCACTGAAGCTGTAACAGTTGGTGACAATGCAGTTTTTCTCACATATTACAAGGAATAAGTCTTGCGATCTGATTTTAGATTGCACCTCTGGCTGATGGTGTGATACCTTTCTGTTGTGATTTAATTTTATCTTTGGATAGGATATAAAGTATGTTTTTTAAAAAAACATTCCCACTAAAAAGCACTATTTCTTCTTATTTTGGAAGTAACAGGAGGTGATTTCTTGCATGGAGGCTGAGCAGAGAGGGCAAGGGACTCCCATGACACGGCTTTGTCCACCAGATGTGCTCTCTATTGCTTTCAAAAACACTTATTTAACAAGGCATTTCAATTCCCAGTGCCTATTACAGCAAAATCTGGGGAAAGTATGTGACAGATAGAGTCACACTTCCCTTCATTTATAAAGTGAAACTATTGGAAGTGGAAATTGTGTTAGGAAATAACAGAAGAGAGCAGGGTGAGAGTCAGAAGGTTCAGGAGATGAGCTATCTCTCTTCTTGCTTGATCATCCCTAATTAATCTTATTTCACTTTATTGAGTGTTTTCTTTATTTTCCACTAATCTTTTGACGTTTCTATCAGTGACAGATTTCGTATCCTTCTATTCATCTGCCCACCAATACTTGAATATGTCAGTTTGATCTTTCACTCACTGCTTCCCTTCTTCCCTGACCTCACTTAGGCACCCCCTGCCTGACTATCCACCAGGCTTCTGTCCCCATTATTCCTCATCTTTTTGATTCACATGTACATCTGGACCATAGAAGTTCCAGCTTTTATTTCTAATTTCCCCACACACTGAGTCAGGTCTAAACTTCTTAGCTCAGGTCATTCCCAATAAGTAAGACTCAGGACGAAATCAACTGCTCTTGTTAACCTCATCTTTTCTAACCTATTCCTTTCTCATTCTTCCCTGGTCATCCCAACTTCCAACCACATATTCACAGAAGTTTTAAAAAAGGAGCAAAATGAGTAATAGAATAAAGCCTATATCCCTGCACCATGGCTATGAATATCTGTAAATGAGGAGAGCTTGGCCTGAGGAGTTGGATGAAGAGGACTAAGAGCTGATTAAATGCACATTTTCTAAAATACTTGTAGATGAAATTTACCAATAATGACTTGCTCAAGAAGCAGAATGAGAACCCAAAACTAGACAAAACCTCCTTAATTATAGATATTATTATGAGAATTCTAGGAGATCAAAAAGGAATTGAGTCAAATTAAGATGTACAAATAATGAGATATTTTCTTGGATGTTTTACATAAATTATTTCATTTTTTTTCACTTTTTTTGGAGAACTTCTAAAAAAGGCAAAATGGAATTCTTGCTTAGTATTTGAAATAATTTATTTGAGAAAAACTTAAAGGAATAACAATTGACATCAGAGATTGTAGACATATGTAACATTCATGACCAGAAGTTATTCAGGTGGAAGATATATATTTAAGCATGGCTTAGATAAGTTGAAAATCACAAATCTGTAATGTGAAAATTATGGATACTAACATATCATCTATCTGTGGGAACAATATTATGAACAGGACTGTCTTGCTCCTAAAGCATGTCACTTGGTCCAGAAAAGTACTAGGACCAAATGGATTACCGGTAAAATTGGATATAGCATTTTAGTATCAGTTTTGGTTATCCATTGTTATGTAACAAGCCACCCAAAAGCAGTGGTTTAAAAAATAGTTTTAATGTTCCTCGAAGTTTTATGGGGTGACTGGAGCTCAAATGGATAATTCCTTTGCTTGTTTCATTTGAGACCTCTTGTGGTATCATAGTCAGATCAAGACTTGGAACATCCAAGAAGTTTCCTTTGCAGGTCTGGTTTCTTGAGGATACCTGGAAGTCTAAGCTCAGCTGAGATTCTAGCATGACCAAATCTCTCTCTCTCCTGCCTCCTCTCTCTTTCTCTCTCAGCCTTTCTCACCCCCTTCCTCTATACTCCCAAAGCCTCTATGTCCCCCGATAGCTTTTCCACATGATCTTTCCACATGTTCTCTCCAGCAGTACTACTGAACAGAGTGTCCATGATCACAAAAACTAGACTTTCCAATCTCATTTATCTTAGGCCCAGAACATTACTTATGCCACAAACTATGGATTGAACCAAGACATTGGTCCAATCATGATTCAAAGGGAGAAGACTACCAAAGGTGTGAATTAATTGGAGACAGCCAACATTGCCAATTACCCACAAAGTTCTTGCTTAATCTCTGAGGACTGCAATGCCAACTCATTTATACTCACTTCTTTGAAAAGATCACCCCCTTCCACAACTTAACTTATCTGTTAGTTCTTGGAGATGTATCTCAGTTCTTTAAGTATACTTTTCTTCTAGTGCTGTAGTACCAATTCCCAGCAATAAATAGATAACTTGCTAAATACCAATCATGACCTAAGTAGTTCATATAAATTATTTATGATTGACAATACTTGATTTAACAAATAAAAAAAAACAACCCTGAGGGTCAGAGAAGCTCAGTTTATAAAAGTCATATGGCTAGGAAGGGGCAGAACTATTATTAAAATCCAGATATAACTTTGTATAAAGCCCATGTGTGTTTTTTCCAAGGCACCACACTATTTGATCTGTTTTGTTGTTTATGCTTAGCTGTGTGATTTTGGTCAAGAGAATTAGTCTCGCTAGAATCAGTTTTCTCATCTGTAAAGTTGGGATAATAACATGTACCGTGCAGAAGTTGTTTTAAGGGTGAAAAGGAATATACAAGAAGACCAAACTCTTTATGTGACTTGGTGACTATGATAAGTTAATGGCAAAAATAAAAAAAAATAGAGTTAAAATTTCCTGAGTTCATTGCATTATTCTGCCTCTTTATCCTCATTTGTTAATGCAACAAGTACTGTTGACTTAAGAAGCCTCTATACTACTGGGCTAAAAGATAAATAAACTCTTCATGACCTTGGGGACCTTAAGTTCTATACAGAAATGCAGACACCAAACAAATAATTACCAAAATAAACATTTATTTTTGGTGATAGTGCTATGAAGAAATGTAGGTATATCAGGGAAGGTAATGTACTCTGGACATGGGAGCAAATAATAAAATGGTGGAGTCAAGGATAACCTCTTTGTATCTGAGACCTGATATATGAGAAGGATTCACCTGGAAAAACATGGAGGAAGAAAGTTCTTGGCAGAGCGAATGCATGTGAGACTCCTATGCAAGAAAGATTTGGTATTTTAAGGAAATTAAATGAGGAAGCTGTGATTAGAGCTTAGTGACTGAAGGTTAAGATTTCAACAAGAGAACAATCAGAGAGTTGGAGAGAAGTCATAATGAAGGTCTTTATCAATGGTAAATATTATTTCATGGTTTTATCACCTATTTAAAATGAAGAATCTTTCAAAATTCAAAAGAGAATCTTCCTTTTGGAAAGCTTTCTATACTCTTACTCTTCTGTGGCCCTTTCACTCGTTATTCGGGGTGCTCACATCACTGATGGTTGTTTTTTTTTTGTTTGTTTGTTTGTTTGTTTGTTTTGGCCAGGGCTGGGTTTGAACTCACCACCTCCGGTATATGGAGCTGGCACCCTACTTCTTTGAGCCACAGGCACCACCCCAACTGATGTTTTTCTTTTTATATAATTTGTTTGATATTGTCATATCCTTCTATATGCATCTCCAGATTTAAGGCGTGTAGTTGTGAATGTTGTATCTCCACAACCTGATTAAAAAACCTTTTCAACTAAAAGACTACGTCCTCTACTTTGATTAACAATGATAATTCCTTTTAATGAGCACTTTATGTTTTTATATTTAGCATTTAAAATATCCCTATGATGTAATAAGGACAAAAGCTAATATTTACTGAGTGGCTGGTTTGTGATAGACAATTTTTCAAGTGACTTCTTTTGTTAACTCATTGCATTTTTACAACAACACTTAGGTCTATAGTATTTTTTCCCACCAGTTTATTGCCAATGAAATTGAGGCCCAGAGAGATTACCTAACTAGTCCAAATTCACAAAACTGGCAAGTGGAGATGACAGGATGAAATTTCAGGAAATTATTTTTATTTCCTCATCTTCCAGATAAAAAGTGTAAACTTAATCAGATTACAAAACATACCCATACTACAACTTATGGTATAAAGAAGTTGATTTTTACTCCAGAAATCTAAACACCAGAGTGTTAGTCTCCTGCTGCATGCTGAATAGAGGCTAGTACACTACAAACTATGGAGATGTTGTCCATTAAAAGTTGCTAAATGAGTAGACACAATGACTCACGCCTGTAATCCTACCACTGGGGAGGCAAAGGTGAGGGATCCCTTGAGCTCAGGAATTCAAAACCAGCCTGAGCAAGAATGAGACCATGTCTGTACTAAAAAATAGAAAAGTTAGCCAGGCGTTGTGGCAGTTGCCTGTAGTCCCAGCTCCTCCGGAGGTTGTGGCAGGAAGATTTCTTGAGCCCAGGAGTTTGAAGTTGCTGGGAGATAGGCTGAGGCCACGGCACAGTAGCCTGGGCAACAGAGTGAGTGAGACTCTGCCCCTCCCAAAAAAAACAGTTGTTAAATGGTTGCTATATTTTGAACATTAGGTGGTTGGTAGACCACAGCCCTGACTTGGTGGAAAGCCTACATTTCTCTTCAGTACAACGTTCATTTCACATCTGGACCAGCAAAGAAGATCTATATGTAGGATAATCCAGTCCTTACATGCTTTGCAACTCTGTGCCTTAATTGTGGAGCAATGACTAGTCCAGTAAAAACTACCTTCAGCACACAGAGGCTTCATTTTTCTATCATTTGATTGTGTCATTCTGCATCTTGTTATGTAAGAAATCTATCTTTACCAAAGAAATTTGAACTTAAGGTGATTTATTTGTTGTCAGTATGTTGATTCCCATATTTATGACATGTTTCTATAGCCTAAAAAGTGTTTCCTCTACCAGTACTCCCCTGCTTTTATTCATATTTACATTTCCAGCAACGTATGTTTGATGTGTTTTGCTACCTTGCTATAATAGTGCCTGGTAAAAGTGAGTCCTTACATAACTGATCACAGGATTGAAATAAATTGTCTCTCTTTGTTATTTTTGCTACAGATTGGTGGTAGGCAATGAATGTGTTTTTCTACCATTGATCTGACAATCTCTCCTGCCTCTTCACTCATTCTATAAAATCATAAAATTGTGAGCAGGAGAAAAGGTCCAAAGTTACTCCTTTTTAAAAATCAAATTAAGCATCAGATAGAAACAAATAAAATGTATTCTTATGCTTTGGTTTCCATGTGTATGCACACACATGCACCTTGTAGGTCTCTATGTGTGTTTGTGTGTGTATTGTTCTGGGACAAACAAAGAACCAATCTCTTTTACTTTATTTTTAAATAAAGTATTTTCTCCTCACCTTGACCTTTATTGACCAAGAAACATAGACTTTCCCTGAGACCATTCTGCTGCACATTGTAGAAATTGCTTTCTTTGAGGAAATAATATCCCTAGTCTCAAGGTAAGGGCATTTTGTGTCTAGTAATTGCTAAATAGGATTTTTTCTTAAAGGAAAAATGTGAATATTGACTAAGCTGTTTTCTTTCCTCCATTCTGGTCTTTTACATTCAGGATGTGAATATGAGAGCTATTATTCTTTTTTATGGACTCTATTTATAAGAAGTCACATTATTTATAATTATGTACACTTTTTCTTCTAAGTCTTTGATTAAATATAAAGACTTTAAGTCAAAAGTATTTAAGTAGACAGTACATTGATAGTTCACTTCTCAGGGAGTGGGAAGCAAGTCATGATGAAGAGATCAGCTTCAGACTGCAAAGGCAGTTTTTAGGGAGACAATATTCCATGAGATTCTCATGTGTCTGCACATCTTGTAAGCAAAGGCATTGTCTTTGCTGTTTTCATTTATCAAGAATGCTTATATACTTAACAGCCTTGAGAAATAAGGATGCTGTTTTCCATTGGATCAAAGTGAAAGCTCACTTACTTTCTTCTATAATAAAAATAGTGTTTCCACTTGGATCAAAGGGTAGGCATGCTTGCAGCCTTATAAAAAAAAAAAAAAAAGATTCAGATACCCTAAGCTTGAGGTTGCTCTTTTGAAATGCAATCCAGTGTATGTACAGCACCACTTCTCTGGCACCATCTATATTGCTCTGGTAGAACTTGGGGCAAGAAGAACGAACACACATATGCTGATGATTATCCTGTCAATTGTGTTGTAAGTAATAAAATTCTTTATCTCTGACTGAGGAGTTTGACATTTTATGCCGGTATCTAAGAAATAGTAATATGCTATTTTATTTGCCTTTAAGTAAGGTAAATTCTGAGATCCTTCTCAGTTATTGACACAGCCACGTGGGGAACTCCAGAGTAAGCCTCAAATAATAAGCTTATTTTTGATTTAGTTATTTCACTTCAATGTCTTCACCTTCACTTCCACAAAATTGTATTGTTAATCACAAGTTCCAATTTATAACTCGTATGTAATTCTATTTAAGATTTAATTCTAACTATATTAAATTATTACTTTGTGGTTATTATTAAACTGAAAGTTAAGGCTATAATTTGAATGACAAATTTCCTGACAAAACTTAAATTATTAAAGGTCTAGGTTATAGTACGTTCATATTGATATCTAAGGATGAATAATTTAAGGGAAGAAATAGAAGGACAATTAACAAAAAGGTTCTTAATGGAAATAAATTATACATATATACACATTTAACTTTAGCAAATTCAATTTAATGTTTTTAAGGAAGAGAAAGAAGGAAAGTGAGAGTGAGAGGTAGAGAGAGAGAGAGAATAAACGCCAATCCACCATGTCAGTCAGTGTACATACATCCTACAGAAGAAAAAATAAGGTGGGAAATATGAGTTGGCTCTACCATTGTAATGAAATGCTGCTGTTCACTTGTCTGGTCCCAGTAAAGCATGAAGTGCACAAAGTGAGCAGCTGTGTTGAGTGGGATTATAGCGTTTAAAGATGTACTTTATTTAACATAAAATGATTCTAAAAACAAGTCATTGATTTCATCTGGTGCTAAACTAGTGAAGCAGCAACATGCTCCCATGAAGAGGTTTGGGGTCACCAGATGAGGGGATCTTGGCGTGAGGAATGAAGAAGCTTGGACCAGAGTTTGTGTTGGGAGACTGAGGAACTCTGAGAGGAGCCCTCCTCAGTAAACCTTGGGTCCTGATTTATTATCATAAAATAGGAAGTAGACAAGAACTGCTTATCCAACATTACCACTGATTAGGGAGGACATGGAGAAGGTCAGATAGAATGTCTCCACTTTTGTTTTTGCAAAACCACATCCTTGATCACAGCCTCTGCCCCCAGCATCAAGAGACCTTTGGAATCCAGAGAATCTAGATATAACCATTAGGCCTGGTGTTGCCACATCTCACATAGACATTCTCCCTTGGAGGCCAGTTTCCTGATCTCCTGCACACACACAACTCACGTGTCATTCTCATGATTCTCCAGGTTTATCAAGCAGGAAGAGAGCCTTATGCTAAAGATCAGGGCTCAGTTCCCCTACAGTCCTATACTTGGGAAAAAAATCATATGTTAGATATTTTAGTTTTTTTTTTTTTTTTTGGTTTCTAATGTATAATTGTTCTACAGATTTTTCAAATGTAATTATGATATAATACAATAACATTTATTTACAACTCTCTAAACACTTTTTCCTTATCATAATGTATAGCTCCATGCCTATATTCATCAGAAATTACCATGACAGACACCATCTTAATCATCTCAAGTAGAAAGGGATTTAATATAGACTTAGAATATTAATCATTGAAAGTGCTAAAGAAGTAAAAGTCAGAGAAATAGCACTCTTGGGTTTCAGATCTGGAAATGTAGTAATCACAGGGAAGCCACTGATGATGAACTCAGCTTCCTACAGGACTAAAGCAGGAGTTTAACAGTAACTCATTCTAAGTGAAGTGCAAACTCATCTTTACAATTTCCCAAGAATCTACCTATAATGCTTCAAGAGAACAATAGCTTCCTCTCTTCTACCTTTCAATTATCATGTGGATTCTTCTTATTGACACAAATGAAACTTGAGCTCAGTTTTAAGTGGAGTCACAGAAATGTAACTACTAATCTTCCCCTGTGAAGCACATTTAAATCATGGTGAGGATTATTTTCCTTTGACACAATCTGACACAGTCTTTGACAATTCAATATCCACATTCATATTTAATTTTCACATGACTAAAATAAAAACAGACCTTATTTCTGCAGGCAGAATGAGGACTGAAGACCCCATTCTTGGCAAGGTAAACTAGTGGCGATTAACACCTCCCTAGGAATCTGTGTTTGTGATTGCATATAGGAGGCTGCCTCCACACAGGGCTCAGGTTCTGGATTCCTCAAGACTGCTCAGGTGCTTAAAGTTAATGATTGTAGAAACTCACAATCAACTCACTCAGAGAAACTGCTGGCATCTTTGTTTCCTTTCTCAGCTTATCCTCTTGGCTAATGAACAAATAGCCTCAATACAGCTTTCAATAAAAGCTGAGTGGAACTGACATTCAGCACCACTCACCAGAACCCCACAAAAGAGTGGTAGTTCCCTGTGTTTCCACCTTTGAAAATTTTATTTTGTGTGTCTTATCTCTTTCTTTCTCATTGTTTCTAATTTTTATATTTCTTCAGTTGGTCACCACCAGAGCCACAGGTCTTAATAGACTCTGCCCCTGGGGTGGGACCCCAGCAGTTTCATATAACCTACAAAATAAAACCCTAAAGTTCCAACAGACTTAATCTATGATTGAGTGATGTTCATTCCTCTTCTAATTCAGCCACAAGCTTCATTTGATATTTTTAAATTTTAAGATGAAATAATAAGTTTACTTATAATGAATTATAGAAAATAGTAGACAAAAAATAACTAGGAACATAAATTTTATTCTTCTTACTCTTACACATATGTGTGTGTGTGTGCGTGTGGGAGTGTGGGTGTATATCTCAAAGCAACCAGAATAAAACATGCTCAATTCTTAGGTCTTGATTTCTGTAGGTCACAATTCCATTGCTGGCATTTATAAATTTGTTCTTCTACTACTTAGTCAATATTTTTACTGCTTTCAGCTTGATCATTGATCTTTAAGTAGATGATCCAGTGAACCAAAAACTTTATTCCTAAAGGGTCAGAATCCTTCGAGTTCCTGCCTAGATTGAGTAGTTATGCTTTCCATCACCTTTTACCACTAGACCCAGAATTACTAAGGAGAATCACTTCAGAGAATCACTTGTATTATATTTTTAATATAAGTCCACCTTGACCTCACTGTATAAGCAGCCAATCTATCCTCTCTTAATAATCAAGATTCACAAAGCAAATAGAATAGTCTTTTTGTCTTTTTATTAATTGGCATGTTGTGTCATAAATAGAACAAGTGGAAATTTTGATTTTCATTTTATTGTAAGGATTCTTCTAGCGCTTGTGGAAAAAAAATTTTTTAAAGAGAAACTAACACTCTAAACCAGGAAGCCCAAAGTTACTGGGGCTAGAGCCAGAAATGTACATATGTGTTATCACTGGTGATAGAAGGAAAACTTCCATTTCTATCTCTAGGCATTATATAGTGCCTTGTGCATTCTGGCTACAAAACAAATGGTTTCCTGTGTTGGTCATTGTTTCACAGCACATGCTGAATCTTTAAATGTAGATTCTAAACTCACAATGTTTTGTCACCCAAAGGCATCACACTAAAACTTCAATAGGCTACTTCTCGCAGGTTAGCCTATTTCGTGTTGTGGTACACAGTAAAGTCAGTGAATGAACAGGATGAAATTCCATTATTTCCTTTACTATGAAATAGATCTGTATATGTGTGTGTGTGAATATTGCTTTGATGAATCAGGGAGCCCGTAAGTCTGTTGATGTTGGTACTGGTAAAAGCAATTTGAGCAAGAAAGGCAAATACATATCCAGGGTAAGGGTCTATTTAATGGCAATTCATTGCACCCTCAAAAATCTAGGGGATTATTTATAATTAACCACCTGATATGTTATTACCTTTTTATCACAAGGATCTTGGCATTTTTTTTTTGTTTGTTATTGGTGTGCTAAGCATTCAAAGGTGGGAATAGAAAATCAGTAGTAAAACTGAGAAGTGGTGATCTACTTGAAATGAATAGAGAGTCAGGAAAAAGCCTTTTAGCCATAGTTGAGTCTCCTGAAATCTATATTATTGCTCATGTCATTTATATAAAACTCTGTTCCCATATGATACAAAAAGCTGTGAGTAAATCTTATCTTTCTTTTCCACTCATACCTAAGAAAACTTGCAGAGAGAATCTTCTTTACAATTGTTCAGGTAGATTATTTCATTCCAGTTCAAATGGCTGGATCACATACTTTCTTCTGGCTTTCTTATATTAAAAGCCACAAATTTGTCTTGAAATAGAAAATCTTATTTTATAACAGTGAAATTGCTTTCTCTTTTGTCTTATGATTTTTTTTTGAGGTGAAATTTAAGTTTTTGTGTGAGTAGTACTATTATACTTATCTTGAATGTCTTGCTTGTACTGTATCACATCATACCTTTGTTTAATAATTAATAAACTGTTCACTTGTTAAAAAAAAGAAAATTTGAAATATATTTCAAAGGAGATAACTTTCAATTGGTCCCATATTATTATTACCAAAATAATTTTATGAAGAATATAAGCAATCATATGGCACTTACACTACTGTAAATTCTTTACACCTATCACCAACTTAATCATTAGAACAACCTGAGAAGGTAGATACCAAGACATACCCATTATACAAATGATGAAACTAAGCCAATGTGGTTAAGTTACTTGTCAAAGCCACAAGCTACCGTGTAATAAAGTGAGGACTCAAATCCAGGCATTTTATTTTCAAAGTACATGATTCTGTCCTTTTAACTATATGACTCACACTCAAGCCACACTGGCACATTTTGGCAACCCTCATTTTAAACTCAATAAATAATATGCCTCCTATTTTGCTGTTGAATTTCTCTAGTACAGAAGTTCTCAACCTGTGGGTCACGACCCATGGGAACTATATTAAAGGCTCACGGCATTAGGAAGGTTGAGAACCACTGCTAGTAGAAAATCTGAACACTGTCATGTTTTCAAGAGGTTGAACTAAGTCATGTTTTATGTTGTATATGAATTTAGACCTTTATACTTATTTTTCTTTAGGTACTGCTATCCTTTTGTTTGTTCATCATTAGGACTTCCAAAACAATCCCTGATTTTATTTTAGCAGTTTTAAAATTCTTTATTGATAAATTCATAAGCTATAATCTCAGATAGAATTGCTAATTATATACCTGAATCTTCTGAGTCATTTAGTGTTTCAGTCACTTACTTGAAAAAGCAAAACATTGTGTTATTCTAATAGTATATTGAAGATTTTACATGTTTTTAACCAGTCTCTGAATCTAGGTATTTAAATAAATTTGAGAAAATTTAATTGGTGGAAATGAAATAGAGGCATTTCAACATCACCAATTTCATGAGTAAGCCCTGGTTTATGTGAGGACTCTCTAACAGTGGTTCTCAACCTTCCTAATGCCATGGCCCTCTAATACAGTTCCTGTGGGTTGCAACTCACAGGTTGAGAACCACTGATCTAGAAAGTATCTAGCCATGTATGTCTCTATTTTTCATAGTATATGGCTGGATACGTTCCGGACAGCCCTTGTATATACATAGTATTTTGGTCAAACTTGTAATATTAAGGAAGTAGAATGATTAATAGAATGAAAACTAAATGTATGTTTACCAAATATATAGGCTTGTTTTTATCTTCCTGATTTCTATTTTGGATGCATTTAGTCTTTTAAATGAACCCTCAGGAAATTAAGAAAAGGAAGAAAGTTGCAGGAAATAAATTGTCACATTCAGTGGTACATTCCACCCCTTCCTAGGAACATTTATAAACAATATGAAGACAATGCCAGAAATTTTAATTGAGAACATTAGTTTCAAACTGCCTATAGCATTCTGTAACAATGAATGGCCTGAAGGGAAATAGCATTGCCAATGTAGCTGCATACTTATTTGAAAAGCAAAATTTAAATGATGCCTCCACATGCATGGAATTGAATTACCCTCAGGTGCTTTGGCAAATCCATAATGGCAGATCAAGACTTTGTTTCTTTTCCTAAGGCAAGCAATGAGGCTGTACCCTCCTTTTATATTAAAAGTTGTGCTAGCTCTTTGAATAACAATAACAAAACAGTCACATTTAATAAGCCATCTGCAGATACATTATTTTCAAAGGAAGAACATTGGTATTTAATCTTAGAGATGGTCACACTTGACAATGACATAAAAATTCTAATCCTTGCTGAGGAAGAGGGAAGTGTGGCTGATATGTAATAGAAACAAAGAATACAATCCCCACAGTTAAAGAGAACTCTTTTAAAGCTGTTCTCGTGACTGATGGGTGCACTAAAAGCCTTGATGTCAGCATTACATAATTCATCCATGTAGCATAAAACACTGTACCCCCTAAATCTTTTGAAATTTAAAAAATATATCTAATTTTAAAAAATAGAGATAGCATTGTCTGGTAAGCCAGTGAAAGTTCGTCAAGTAGAACACCTCGATGTGAAATATTCACCACATTATTTTTTTCACCTCAGTTTCACCTTTGATCTACGTAAATGAAGCACAACTTTCTCTTTTCTTATTTTACCTATTTCCTTTCTTGTCTCTACTTTCTGCTTTTTTAGTCTATCTGAAATTTGTTTTTCTCTTGTTTTATGTCTATTCAGTTATTCTATTTCTTTTCATCTTATTTTCTAACCCTTCTTGATACAGGGTTCCCATGCTCAAGGCTGGCCAAAAACACCCTCATTTTACAGGTCTGGGTGAGCTCAGAGATCAGTCTCATTGTCCATCTCTATGCAAAAACAGGCTCGTTAAAAACAGCCAAGGCTTAATAACCAGTACATAGAGAACTTCAACGTAATTGCAAGAAAAAAACAAGAGATCCCATCTCAGGATGGGCAAAAGATCTGAAAAGAAACCTCTCCAAAGAAGACAAGCACACAGCCTTGAAACACAAATTTTAATAATAGAAATCTCTTCATGTTGAGTGTTTCTCTTGACAAATATGAAGTGACTATCCTTATTGTTCCTTACTTTTGTTAATTTAAAGCCTATTGTATCTGTGAATAATATTGCATCACCTGATTTTCTCTAATTTCCATTTGACTGAATTATAGTTTTCCGTTCTTTCACCTTGAGTTCATTTTTATCCTTTAAAGTAAGGTGAGACTGTTGGATGCAGCAGATATCTGGTCTGAGTTTATGTATCCAGTCAGCTATCCTGTGCCTCTTTAGAGGACAATTTAGGCCATTCACATTGAGATAATTGATAAGAATGGTAGTGTTTGGGGTGTCATGTTTTTCAAATGTCTAGTGGATATTTTTAATCCTTTTTCTACTGTGGATTTTGTTCAAAAGTTTCTGGGTGAATTCACTTTGACCATGGATCAGTGTGCTGATCATTATGAAGGATGGGTTTGAAAATATTCTGGAAAGCTGGTTTAGTTAGGGAAAATTTCTTCATCATGTGTCTGTCAGTAAAGTATTTGAGTTCTCCATCACAAGTGAAGCTCAGTTTAGCTGGATAAAGGATCTTGGGCTGAAAGTTGTTTTGTTTGGGGGGACTGAAAGTAGATTCCCATTCTTTTCTAGGTTGGAAAGTTTTAGATGAGAAATCTGCAGTCATTCTAACATTTATCCCTTTGTAGGTAATGCTTTTCTTATGTCTGGCTGCTTGCAGTATTTTCTCCTTCATATTAATGGTGGCAAAGTTAAATACAATGTGTCTAGGAGATGCTGTATTTGGATTGAGTCATACTGGGGTTCTGATGCTGTCTACTATCTGAATTTCAGTATCCCTTGCAATGCTTGAGAAATTCTCCTCTGTAATATATTACATAGAGCATCTGTTCCTTTATGACCATCCTCTTCTCCTTCAGGAATTCCTATAAGACAAATGTTTGATCCTTTGCAGTGGTTCCACAACTCTCTCAGGGAATGATCAGTTTTTACTCTCCATCTGTCTGCCTCTTTGAGCATTTGAGAATTTTCAAAAGCTTTGTTTTCAACTTCAGAGATACTTTCTCCTACCTTCTCCACCCTATACTGAGGCATTGTGCTATATTTTGGTGCTCCTCGAATAATTTTTCATTTCCTTGAGCTCTGCCATCTCCTTTCTCATTATGTCCATATGCTTGGTAATTTTACCTTTGAATTCATTAATTTCTTGAGACAACTTTCACATAACTCTTTGGATGTCTATTTCCATCTTTTCCTCCAATTTATTCATTCTTATTTGCTATCCATAATCTGAACACCATTTCTGACATTTCAGCCGTTTGTTTTTGAGTGCCATATTCTGATGTATCACCTTTGCCAATCCTTGGGGGAGTTGATCTACTCTGATTTTTTATGTTGCCAGAGTCCTACCCTGGTTCCACCCCATGATTATTTTCCTTAGTTTGGGTATTAAAACTGGTAGGGTGTGATTGGATGTGCAGTTCCAGAAATTGTCTCTCCCTTTACCAGAGAGCTGGGACTAGTGATTGTGGCTTTTTCCCTCCAGTTTTAAATGTCCTTTCCAGACCTGCAGATAGAGACTCTTAGGACCTAATTGGTGTGATAGGGCTAGCTGGATCAGTCTTGTACTCAGCCAGCCTCTATCTAATCCTATTGAGTCACAAAATTAGGCTGAAATCACAGGTGGGGGGAGATACAAGCCACTGAGACCCCCTGCCCCTCCAGCACCAACTTCAGAAGGATAATAAGTCCCTGCCACTTCAACACAACCAACCATGGCTCAATCTTGGAGGGTCCCCATGTTGACAGCCCAGGTCAAGAGTTTCAAACCAATTATCCCAGACAATAGAATCATTGTTCAACTATGAGAGTTCAAACAGCATCCAGCAACCCAACAGTAGGGATCCACAGGCAGCTCGTACCCAGTAACCCAAGAGGCTGGAGTTTGGCTCCCTCTGATGGTCAATGGGGTCAGGATGGCCCACTCGGTCAAAGAATAAGGCAGTGGGGTTGTGTTGGGAGCCCACCTCCTGGAAGGCAAGGCCGTCCAGTTTGAGGAAATGTACTCAAGCCAAGGACTGAGCGCAAACTTGGCCTCAGCGATTTTCCTGTTATGGCTGGTTTCTGCACCAGATTAGATTGGAGCTATGTCCCTTTGGTCACAACAGACTGCTAAGGATGCTGTTTTGCCCATAGGCTGTTTTTAATCACGTTATGCAATTATGACAGGACCATCCCCTCTAGCTACTATATATAAAAGTTGTGGAATAAAGCTGACATTGATGTTACTATTGAGTAAAGCCCTCCTGATTCTGCTATTTTCCATCTTTCTTTTCTCCATCTTGCATGGTCTACTTCCAGGGTCTCTGATAACATTTGCCAGGCAGGTTCCTGGCAGGGTTTGTACCTCTTTCCCAACCTTAGTTGCAGCCCTGCCCCACGACAGTTAACCATGTGGGCCTGTGTCCCTGCTCCCTTTGGTGGGCAAAAGCAGCAGAGATATGGTTCTTCCTGAGACAAGGGGGAGTCAGTGCCCCCTCCTTTGCTTTACTCTGGCATGAGGGCAACCTTGTGGATCTGAAGGCCAAATGTCTCCAGTGTTTAATGGCCTCTGGTGAGTGCAGCAGCAGCATCAGTCCCTGGGTGTGTTCACCACCGTTTGCAGGTGGTTACAGCTGCAGGGTGTATTTTGTGCCCACAGAGGCTGTGTCTCTGTCCCAGCCCCACTGTGGGCGGGCACCTCCACGGCATGTACTCTCATAGAGTCTGCACTCTGTCCCAGCTGCACTCTGCTGTGGGCAGTTACCACCACTGGGCATATTTTGTGCTCACACAGGATGTGTCTCTATCCCAGCCCTGCCCCTCTGTGGGTGGGGACCACCACAGTGCATACTTTTGAGGATTTCTGTCCCAGGCATTCCTGCCACAGGCAGGTACCACCACAGGGCACACCCTCTGCCACTCAAGTCTGTTTCTATCCTCGCTGTGCTCCCAGCAGCCCAGACGTTAAGACCCAGCTCCCTCTGGTGGTCAAGAGAAACAGGAAGTGTTTCTCCAAAATTAACCCGGGGGGTGAGCCCTGCTGATGTGGGCTCTGATGTGGGCTATGTTGCTCCCTCTCCTGTTTAATTCCCCTGCTCCGCATTCCACAATATACACCCATGTCACTGTTTAAGCACAGATTTGTAGTAACCCAGACCATGCTAAGGCCTGTAGATGAATTGCCAAACACTCTAGACTCTGAAGGGGACAGGCTTTAAGACCACCAGGAGGTGGAGGGGGGGGGACTGGAAGTTGAGAATTGCAGGTTGAATATTTGTTCAATTTTATGCTGAGCAGAAGAGTGCCTAGGCTCAAAGGTGAACTGCCCCTGCAAAAGCGTTCTGGTTTACTGGCCCTCTTCTATGGGATAAAGTAAGAGATCTGAAATCTGCTTACTTTTTTGTAGAAAGCACACAGCTTCCGTGCACTTGACAATGGCTATTGTACCTGTAGCTTGTTTCCTTGCAGTCACAGCTTGCCTCATGAGGGATGACATTCACTCCTCAATCTTCTTTCTTAGCTCAGCTCCTGACCTTCAGCTTGCTTAAGAAACTTCTGTCCCTTATCTCTCCTTCAGGATGAGAATCTCTGTGGAAAGCTGGCTCTAGTTGGTCATCTTGCTCCCTTCCCCCAGGACTGGGGTTAACATGATTTTGGACTAAACACTGCACCTCCAATTTCCACCAGGTGGGGTTCTCTGAGCTCAATTGGGTGGGCAGGGCCAAGGTTTAAGTGACTTTGGAGTGAAATTTGAATCTCTGACCTCCACCACACAGAGTTCTCTGAGCTCAATTGGGTGGGTGAGGCTACAGTTTAAGGTACTCGGAACTGAACTTTGGGTCTCTGACCTCCACCTGGCAGTGCTCTCTGAACCCAATTGGTTGAGGGGGGCCAAGGTTTAAGCGACTTTGGACTGAACTTTGGATAAGAACTCTCCACTGGGTGGAGGCTTTCTAGGTTCAATTGAGTGTATGGAGCCGGGGTTTAAGCTTTGAATAGAACTTTAGACTAACACTCCCCACTGGATGGAGGCTCTCTGAGCTCAAATGGGTGGTCTTTGCCTGGTGCCTGAGTGACTCTTATTTGACCTGTTCCTCCAACCAGGCAGCAGCCCTCTGAGCTTGACTGGGCAGGTGGTGCCCAGTGCCAAGGCAACTTTGTCTGAGCTCTGGGCCTACACTGTCCACAGATCTGCAGCCCTAAGTGCTTGATGGTGCCCAGTGCATAAGCATCACTCCTGAACTCTGGGTCAGTGCTGTCAGCTGGGCAGCCTCATGAGCTTGATTTGGTGAGTGGACCCAATGTTGGCAGAGTGACTTTGATTGAAATTTTGAGCCAGTACTGCCTACTGACTCTTGTCTGCCTGGAAACATTGTCTGGGGGTGCGGATTTGCCACTTGTCTGCTTTTGTTAGTGCAGAAGTGACATAGCAACTGTGAGGAGTTGGTTCATCAGAGACAAACTATCAATTCAACTATAAAAGATAATTCACTTGTTAAAAAAAGAGAAAAAGAGGAAAATGCTGAAAATACTGAAGAAGATGAATCAGCTGAAGAACTCTGGCAACATGAAAAATCAGAGCAGATCAACATCTCCTGGGGACATCAAAGAAAATACAACAGAGAATTCCATCTACAAGAAAATTGATGAAATGTCAGAAATAGAATATGAATGATAAATAAAATAACTGGAATGAAGGGAAAGATTGAAAAAGAGAACCAAAACACAGTTCCAAAGTTGTGTCAAGAAATAAATTAATTCAAAGACAAAGTCACCAAGTATATGGACGTAATGAGAAAAGATATAGCAGAGCTTAAGGAATTGAAAAAGGTATTTGAGGAGCTTCAAAATACAGAAGAGGCTCTCAGAAATAGAGTTGATCAGTGTAAATAAAGAATCTCAGATAAAGAAATCAAGTCTTTTGAACTATCCCAAGCATTCAATGAGGTAGAAAAATGGAGAAAAAAAGAACAAAATTTTCCCTGAGAGAGTTATGGGATCATTCCACGAAATCAAATATCTGAATTATAGGGATTCCTAAAGGAGAAGAGGATTGTCCCAAAGGCACAAATTCTCTGCTACAGGACATTATGGTGGAGAACTTTCCAAGTATTTGAAGATACACAGAAATTCAGATAGTAGATAGTTTTAAAACCCCAGCCTGACTCAACCCAAACAAAGCATCTCCAAGACACATTGTAAGTATTTTACCAATGTTAATATGAAGGAGAAACTTCTGCAAGCAGCCAGGCATAAGTAAAGTATTATTTACAAAGGGAAAACTTTAAGGATAACTATAGATCTTTCAGCCAAAACTTTCCAAGCCAGAAAAGGATGGTCATTGACTTTTAACCTTCTTAAACAAAACAATTTCCAGGCTAGGATCATATACACTGCTAAACTGAATTTCATTTCTGATGAAATGAATGACAATACTTCACTGATGTCCACATGCTGAGGAAATTTTCCATGACTCAACTAGCTCTACATGAAATACTTAGATCCATTCTTGATAACAATCAACAGAAGGGTACAGCACCAAAGGAAATCTACCCAGAAATTAAAGAAAAAAGCCTAGACTCCACAGTGATGAAAGGCATAAAATTAAGCTGTGGAATTCTAAAAACCAAGATGACCAAAACTCTGCCACATTTATCAATTCTTTCAATTAATGTGAATGGTTTGAACTCTCCTTTAAAAAGGCATAGGCTGGCTGACTGGATGGAAAAACTTAGGGCAGATATCCATGCCTACAAGAAACTCACCCTATCACAAAAGATAAAAGAAGATTCAGGGTGAAGAAATGGGCAATGGTATTCCAGGCAAATGGAAAGCATAAAAAAGCTGAGGTTGCAATCTTGTATGCAGATACAATAGGATTCAAACCAACAAAAAGAATGAAAGACAATACACAGTATTAAGAAATTTCAATAGTTAATATTTATGCACCCTATCTGTTTGCTCCTTGATATATAAAACAAACCCTAACTTATCCAAACAATATGATAACTTCCTATACTATAATAGTTGGAGATTTTTAACACCCCTTTGGGAATAATGGCCATACCCTCCAAGCAGAAACTAAAAAAAGAAATAATGGATTTAAACTAGATCCTAGAACAAATGGACTTAACAGACATTTATAGAACACTTATCCTAACAAAACTGAATACATTATTTTTATCAGCCCACAGATCATCTTCCAAAATTGATCATATCATAAGTCACAAGTCTACCCTCAACCAATTCAAAAGAATAGAAATTATCCCCTGTATTGTCTCAGACCATCATGGAGTAAAAGTTGAACTCAACAGCAAAAGAAATCTTCATACTCAAATAAAATATTAGAAAGTAAATAACCTTATGGTGAATAATAGTTTGGTAATAAATGAGATCAAGATGGAGATTATTAAATTTCTGGAACAAAACAGTAATGAAGCCACAAACTATCAAAACCTGTGGGATACTGCAAAGGCAGACCTTAGAAGAAAATTTATAGCATTATATGCCTTCATCAAGAAAACAGAAAGAGAGCAAGTCAGCAACCCAGTGGACCATCTCAAGCAACTGGAAAAGGAAGAACAATCTAATCCCAAATTGTTGGGTGAACAGAGACGAGAGGGACAGCAGCTTTGCCCCAGGTGCAGATCTTCTACCTATAATTATTAGAGGAATGCAAGAAACAGACTACACACTCTCCATGTGGCATGTAGCAAATTAATTTTATTTCTGACTACCTTATATACTTTTGCAGTCATGTGCACACTTTTTCTGTGATTTACAATATTCATTATTTAACTTTAAACTTAAGTGGCAGATATCCTGCCCCGGAAAACAGAACAATACTCTTTTTACTTTTAGGTCTTAAAAAAATCTACATAAAAATAAGAGAGACAGAGATATAGGAGAACTATTTCCTCATGTACTCAACAAGTTAACCTTAAATGGGCCTATGACTTTGTTTCTCCACAGTGCTAAGATCTTTAGGCATTTGAAAAAAATGTAATTTTGTCAACCTCTGGACCATGGCTCCAGGCAAGAACCTTGGAGACAATGGCTGCAAAAGCTTCAAAGTATCTGTTCCTGGATGACCAGAAAGCAGTCTTTGTGTTTGCCTCAGGGCTGCCCAAATTTATTGCTTTTTCTGTGAAGGTAAAAGCCAATTTAACCCATTAGTGGCTTACTCGAATGAGGTGTACATGAGACATACATGTGGGGATTTCTGACCCCACAGTTCCCCTTATTTTTATTGCTACATTCTATTAATGTCTGTCATCATTGCAGCAAACACTTGAGCATAATGTTCATTTTGTTGTTGAGTAGCTCTTACTGTTTTGAAAATAACGTACAATATTAATCCAATTATTAAGAACAAGGCCTAGGATCCTACTGAACTTCCAATTAAACCTTGAATTTTAGGTAAAGGGTTCATTTGTTCTATTCCATCAGTTATTCCTTTTAAAATTTGATCTCCATCTGTCTTTTCTAATTTGTTCTTAAAAGTTGAATACACCTCATGTTGTAAATTTACAATTTCTTCAGTCAAATTATCATGATTTAACAAATGTTTTTTTTTTAACTTTTTCCCATGGAAATTTTGTTTCATTATACATCACAAGGGTAATATAAAATGTTGTTATGTTCCAATCACATTTCAATCATGCTTGCTTTTTTAAACTTACTAATTCATCTCCTAACATGACAACAGCTTGTTCTAAATCAGAAATCTCATTATACAACTCAATATCTATCTGTTTTGGGGCAGTCCATAATTGTTCAGAGTTCTTATGCCAATCAGCTACAAAGTTCTGAGTTTTTAAACCTTGGGTTAATGCAATGCCTGCTGTCGCTGCTGATGCTGTCACAGCTATAATCCCCAAAATCACTGTTATCAGAAGTCCAACAAAATGCTTGGTCCTTTTGAGAATTCGATCTGACAGCAACTGTAGCACTTTCAAGGCAGGTGATTCTTCCCATGGACGATTTAAATTCACTGGTATCCAAACACCTGTTCGGGCTCTCAACAAATATAGCTGTTTCTTTTCAGAATTAAAACTCAGAGATTGATTAATACAAGTAAACAATTGACATGAGGCACAAAATATTTCTCCTGTTTTTTCATTCCATTTAATACTTCCTTTTTTTTTTTAATAATTTTATTGAATCATAATTATGTACATTGGTGCAATCACAGGGCACGATTCATATACATTCAGAAATATTTTGATCATACTGTTACAGATATCCTTCATGGCATTTCCTTGATAACTATATAAAG
>CAUYON010034013.1:0-12415 GCA_963573935.1 Arctocebus calabarensis
TTGTTAAAAAATAGGCTCGGTGCCCATAGCACAGTGGTTACAGTGCCGACCACATGCACCAAGGGTGGTGGGTTCAAACCCAACCTGGGCCACCTAAACAACAATGACAACTGCAACAAAAAAATTGCTGGGTGTTGTGGCAAATGCCTGCAGTTCCAGCTACTTGGAAGGCCGAGGCAAAAGAATTACCGAAGCCCAAGGGTTTGAGGTTGCTGTGAGCTGTGACACTACTGCACTCTACTGAGGGTGACATAGTGAGACTCTGTCTCAAAAAATAAATAAATAAATAATAGGGCATGCTAGAATAAATACACTATATAATGACAAAAAAAAAAAAAAAACCTCCCTGAGCAGCTGTTTGAGGTAGGGCCATGAAGGTGGTGTGTGCACCAAAGCATTAAGAAATTCTCTGACAAAAAGAAGCACTGGCATTTTTAAGAAGTTTAATGCCTTTTGTAAGGAAAGATTCAAGCAGAATGGTATAATTACAAACTTAACTTCCTTATAACAATGTCAAAGATAAGATTTCAAAAAAACAAAGGCCATTTGGTGGGGCTGACTAAGCAGAAGCAACAATGGTACAATTATTGTTTCGGGCAGTAGTTCACAGAGGAAGTCAGAAGGGCCCAGCTTGGCCCCGCTTGGAAAGAGGAATAGAGATATAATGGAATACCGCATTCCCAGGGGCATGGTAGATGGGCAGTTAAAAAGGTTATTGATCCTGCTACATAACTATAACAAATCAATGATTGATAACCAGGAGGCTGAAGGCAGCTGCTCCAATAAAGTTATGATCTCTTTCCCAGTTTCAAACTATAATAAATCAATGATTGATAACCAGGAAGCAAAACAAGCAGTTGCTCTGATAAAGTTATGATCTATTTCCCAGTATCTAGACCCGAGCCAGTTCTTACTCACACTTAGAATCCACTGAGGGGTGGGGAGGCCAATGATCCATGAGGAAGGACTGTGCATAAACATGGCAGGCATCTATCTATCTATCTACCAATCAATCTATCTATCTATCTATCATCTCTATCCATCCATCCATCCATCTCTATCCATCTATCTATTAGGCAAAAAATTTAGCTATTCTCCAAAGAGTCACATAGACTTTTACTCAGGTACCTATGCAGTGGATTAAGGGGACATAGAGTCGAGGCTGGCTGACAATACCTGAGAATGTAAAACACCTCCATAGACATCTTGTTAGAATGGGGGAGTAAGGAGGCTAGACAATGACTGGAGTATAGAGTGAGTGCAACTCCCACTAGGTCTGCTATATTCAGTGATCATATTCAAGATATCTAAATGTACAGTTGGAATTGACATATTTGGGCAGATGGCACACCTTCAGATTGGTTTCTTGATTTGTGAAGAATGAACTATTATAATTAGCAAGACCAAGTGGAGGCCCTTAAAACTGCCTTTCACTATTGAGTAAAGGGAAAGATGCAGAAGTCATATCTATCATAATATATCCACTTAATTTAACAATCAGGCCCATAAAGAACAAGTTGGATCATGGAAGATAACGTTAGTCTACATAAACTCAACCAAATAACAAACCCAATTGTGGGATGATGCCAGAAATCTTTGTCAGAGCTTCTGGATATAGCCTGGGCTGCGTTCTCTATTGCCAACAATCTGGTGAATGTACCTTTTTCTAACTCTACCAAAATCAGTACCATGCGAAGTTCACATTCATACTGGAAAAGTAAAGATGTATGTTTCTGGTATTGTTCCTAGTCTCCTGAACTCTCTCCAAATGTAGTTCTAAAGGACTGAAACTGTCTTGATATTTTTCAGAATGACATATTAGTACACTATATTGAAGACATTGTGGTAACCAAACCAGATTACCAACAAGTGGCGAGTGCATGGGGGGGGGGGGGGTTAATAAGACATATACGCTTTCTCCAGAGTGTGATCTGCCACATCAGGGAAGGTTTTAGGAGTCCAGTAGTCTTGGAGCTTCATGGACAGGGACATGTATTCTATAATAAAAGACAAATTATTGCACTCACAAATCCTATCCCTAAGAAGAAATCAGATCATCTGTTAGGCTTCTTCAGGGCATAGGGATGCCATATATTTCACCCTTGAGAACATTGCTCCAATCTATGTACCAATAGTCAAGTGAAGCTGCCAATTTTTAGCAGGGTCCAAAGAAGCAAAGGGCTTAACAGTAGATTCAAGCTATGATCCATACTATGGATATATTGTGGACGCTCTAGGATATTTTTTAGAGATGTTTTTGCTATGTAGAGTTAATGGCAAAGACAAATAAAAGAATCATGATGTAGAACAATAGGTTTATGTTGCAAGAAGATATTTTACCTACCTGGGCTAGGTGGAGACAGAGCACCTGGTCTTAAAATATCAAGTGACTGTGATACCAGAGCTCCCTATTTTGAGTCAAGTAAAAATATGAGCAGGCCCTGAAGCAATTCGTTGCAAGATGTACATGGAACATTGGAAGCGAGGCACAAGAGGGGTAGAAGGAAGCTGCACTCGCAAATAGCCCACATTCCCAAGTCACCCCTTGCTATTGTTCTAGTGCCACCCTATCAGCTCACGCCATGCATTCAAAAGCTAACAGGTTGAGAAAATACCAAGTTTCATTCACGGATGTGTCAACATAGTAGATGGGCATTATCCTCACACAACCTTCTGCGACATTTTAGTTCCACTCAGTGGTGACCCTAAAGACACTGATGATGGGAAATATCAGCAGGAAGAATTGGAGGTAGAACATTTGGACCTCTAATTAGGGTGGGAAAAAGTAGAAATATGGGCAATCAGAATGACTTGGTAGGTTATACAAAGGCTCTGATAGGAGATCGGCAGATTGAGGACAAAGGTTTAGGAAGCTATGAGAGTGCCCTGTGAAATGTATGGACAGGGAGCCAACAAAAGGAAAAATTTGGGAACTCCCTCTTAGTAACTACTATATTAAAAAAGGTAAAAATGGATCAACATCTGAGAGGGGCATCAATGTATAACTTTCAGAAATAACTAGAAAAATTGTTCAGTAAAAATTATCTTAATTATGGAAGGCAGAGTGACTAGGACAATAAAACAATGTGTCTGTGAATGAATGGTTTCCAGACCTTTGTTTCCAGATTTGGAAACAAAGAAGAAGAGATAAACTAATGGGAAGAGAGAAGAAAAGGCAAGAGACTAATAAATCAAGTATAAATCGGGATTAATGTTAGACTGATGGTTTTTGTCATAGATGTGTTCTTGTCACGAAGATGAGAATTGACAATCTTAAATAATGGATGCTTTAAGCAAGAGCGGTTGTCTGCGATTTCATTTCTCTTATTAGAGGGATGCTTTGGGAAAGAATTTAAACAATTATGTTATGAAAACCAAAACCCAAGAGTAAAGGCTCTTAAACCTACATGTGTAGAAAATAAACTGAAATAACCTAGAAGTTGAATAATTTTCAAACCTTAGCTTGAAACCTTGGAAAGCTTGAAGAATATTTGACAACAGAGGTAAACTGAAAAATCTCATTTTCACCTGTGTGAAAAGACCTAGTACTTAGATTTCCTAGGTTGTCATGAGTTTTTTAATTTTTCATTTCCTGGAAAAGGTATACCTATCTGTTATGGGCAGAACTGTGTACTCTCAAATTTTATATGTTTAACCTCTAATCCTCAATGCCTCAGAAGGTGACTGCATGTGGACATGAGGCCTTTAAAGATGATTTAAATTCAATGAGGTCATATGGTTGGGCCCTAATCCAAGCTGACTGATGTTCTTAGAACAACAACAAGAAAAGTGGATGCACGAAGACACCAAGGATTCACTCACACAGAGAAAAGACCTCTGTTTTCCTCTAAGAGGACAGATAGAAGGCAACCATCTGCAAGAGAGATTAGCCTCATAAAAATCAAACCAGCAGATACATTGATCTTGAACTTCTAGCTTTCACAACTGTGAGAAAATAAATTTCTGTTGCATAGGGCTCCTAACCTGTGCTATTATGTTATGGTAGCTCTAATATACTATTTTATAATTGCTAAAAGTGACTATGTTATCTGAATGAGACCCTCTGCCTGAGTAGAATTCAATGAGAAATTTAAGATGGACTGATGGAGTTTTGCACTGGAATTCCTTAACATTTACACATCTGGAACATAGGACATACTTCAATGTCAAGTACATATGAGGTGCTTATTTGATTACATCTAATGAGCTATGTTGAATAATATGGGTAAGTATAATTTGAAATGGAAGCTACAATGGCAGTTTTAAAACTTTTCCAATTGCAGTTAAGTAACACGGCTAAGGCTTATTTATGAGGCTTCTAAAATAAAACCAGAACTGTCTACATCTATATATCTGAGCCCAAGACGGTGAAAAAGAATTAATTTATATTATGAAGGGATCAGTTTTTAGGGATAGAACGAATCCCCTGATGTGCTCTCATTTTGTCACCAAAGGAAGACATCTACAAATCTGTATTATTATAGAACTTGTATCTTAGACCAGTGTTTTTCAGCTTTTTCTATCTCACAGCATACTTGAACCTGTAAACTTCCACACAACACTTAAATTATGTTAATCAAAAAAAAAAAAAGAGTGAAAACAAAAGAGTATACAATATACTTACTAATGGCCTTTAGAAATTTTTGCGGCACACCTAAGATCTTTTCATGGCAGTTGAAAATCACTGCCTTAGATCAATGAGTTAAGAATTTAACTTTTTTTTTTTTCTTGAGACAAAGTCTCCTTCAGTCACCCTTTGTTGCCCTTGGTAGAGTGCCATGGCATTACAGCTCACAGCAATCTCTAACTCTTGGGCTTATGGGATTCTTTTGCCTCAGCCTTCCAAGTAGCTGGGACTATAGGTGCCTGCCACAATGCCCAGCTTTATTTTTTTTCTGTTGCAGTTTGGCCAAGGCCAGGATCAAACCCACCACCCTCAGTATATGGGGCCAGCACCCTACCCACTGAGCCACAGGTGCCGCCCATAATTTAACATTTTTAAAGCAGGGAAATATCCAAAAGATAACATTATATGCATGACAGAAAGCTTTCATTTTTGCTTACCCCCTTTTAATGCTTTCTCTACAAGAGAAAGAATTATCTAATATACTTAAGGACAGTCCCAAGCTGTCCATTTGAACATGTTGACTGACGGTAGGCTCTTTCTCCTATACTGAGCCTTTATTGTAGACTTTCTGATTCCTGTGGTAAATATTAAGGGTCTAAGGCAGAGGTTCTCAACCTGTGGGTCATGACCCCATTAAGAGTCAAATGACCCTTTCACAGGGGTCGTCTATGGCCATCCTGCATATCAGATATTTACATCACGATTCATAACAGTAGCAAAATTACCGTTATGAAGTAGCAATGAAAATAATTTTAAGGTTGGAGGTCACCACAACATGAGGAACTGTGTTGAAGGGTCGCAGCATTAGGAAGGGTGAGAACCACTGGAATGCCTGTAAGGATGCTATCTATCTCTTCTTTCAAGCTCTTCTCTTTATTTTTTTTCTCACTTTCATGTCTGTCTTCTCACATGGCTTGTTCTTTGTCTTACTATGTCTACCTATCTATTTATTCATCTAGTTAATTACCTAGCTAGCTTTTCTTATTCAGATAAAAGATATCTTCTTGCATTGGACTTGTGGTACTATAAGAGAAATAAAATAAGTGGATTTATCTGCTGTTAATGATGAAATACAACAATGGAAAGAATTTGAAGTCTTGATAATTACCTGGGTGAGTTAACTTTTTCTAAACTAAGTCTTCTCAACTGATATGCCTTAAAACCCATTGAATCAACTGCTCTTTGTTCCATGCAATGGACCGAATGTGTCCCCCAAACTTCAAGTCCGTATATTGAACCCTTAATCCCAATGGGATGGTACTTGGAAGTGGAGCCTGTAGGGGGGAGTTAGGTCATGAAATGGAGCCCTCATTAATGGAATTCATTCCCTGTTTTTGACTACACAGGGAATGAATGAAGAAGAGAGCAGAGAGCTAGTCAATGAGAAGCTGGCAGTTTGCACTCTAAAGAGAGCCATCACCAGAACCAGACCATGCTGGGACCCTGATCCCAGACATCCAGCCTCCAGAGCCATGAGAAATATGTTTCTGTAGTTTATAGAGCTCCCAGTCTGTGGCACTTTGTTACAGCAGCTGGAAATGACTAAGACACTCTACGATTTGTCTAGTTTGGAAATGTTCCATTTTCTACATGAACTTTCTCCCTTGCATTTGCTTCTCTTTGATGACTCACTCTCACTAAGGAGAATTTATGTTCATGAATCAGCTGAATACATAAAGATAGATGTGCATGAAAGTATTCACTTCAGAATGACTTATAATAGGGTAACAGAATCAATTTAAGTATTTAAGTATGTATCAATATAAAAGGCATTAAGTAACTTGTACATCCATATGTTCAATAGTAAAGAGCCATTAAAAAATAGTTATGACTGTCCATTGATGTACCAAAAACTCCATGGCTTATTATTGAGTGAAGAAAATCAGAATTCAACAAAAATTTGAATGTAAACAAAATCTTTTATTTATAAAAATTCAGTGGATACATTTATTTAATATATATGGGTAAATAAGAATACAAAGAATAATAATTACTTTTATTTATTAAATGTCCAACTTAAACTAGACTCTTTGCCTAAGTGCTTTACATATACTATAGAAACTAATCCATGCATCAAATAAGATAGGTAATATTATTATCTTGATTATCTAGATGAGAAAACAAAAATTCAGAAAGTGCATAATTTTGTCACCTAGCTACTAAGTAATAATTTCAAGGTTCAAACCAAAGTCCATAGTACATTAATAATGTACCATTATCATGTTTTAATATTTATATTTTATAAGTATATCTATTATCCATATTTCGTACACTATATTATGTATATCTATATTAATTGCCTCCAAAAGAGTCATAATTGCCTTTGTGTGGTAGAATCATTTTTTTCTTAATAACATCTTACCCTATCAATAAATCTTTCAAAATAAAACAAGTCCATTCTGTATACGTGACTGAATTTTAAGGAGCCTCTATCCTGAAGTTAAATTTCTGTCCTTACTTGGACATGGTCAGTAGTAGTGTTTCTAATTCCGGGTCTGCCACTTGACCTAGAACCTTAGTGAGTCATTGAATCTCTGAATATGCTCATATGCAAAGTAGACATCAAAAATACCTAGTTTTCTGGGTGGCGCCTATGGTGTAGTGGTTAGGGCGTCAGCCCCATATACTGAGAGTGGTGGGTTTGAACCCAGCCCTGGCCAAACTGCAACAGCAACAACAACAAAATAGCTGGACATTGTGGCAGGCGCCTGTAGTCCCAACTGCTCAGGAGGCTGAGGCAAGAGAATCGCTTAAGCCCAGGAGCTGGAGGTTGCTGTGAGCTGTGATACCTCTGCACTCTACACAGGGTGACAAAGTGAGACTCTGTCTCTTAAAAAAACAAAAAAATAAAAACTTAGTTTTCCTCCTTCAAACAGTTATCATAAAGACTTAGTGATATGGTGCACACCAGAGGGTTGAGAAGTTTACATGCCTGTGGGAATGCTACTGTTCTTTATTTTCTTCATATTTCTAACATATTTTATATGCATATAATGGTTTTTACAAGATGAGCTCATTGAATGTCAGACTACAGGCTACCAATAGCTCATATATTAGCTCACAGGGACATAGGACCATAAAGAATCTTGTGCTATAAATTATTCCACAAAGTAGGACCATAGAGAGGGGTGTATGTGTGTAAGTGTACGTTTTAAATTAAAACATCCCAGGGGAGAAAAAGCTCCCCTTTGGTGCTCTCCTCTAATATAAACTCACATTTTTGCTCAGAGGAACAATAACAGGAACAATAAATGTGCAGTCTAGTTCCCAAGGGAAAAGGAAATCCACATTTGAGAGCTTTTATCACAGGCTCTAATATACTATCT
Source organism: Arctocebus calabarensis (assembly GCA_963573935.1). Classification (NCBI taxonomy): domain Eukaryota; kingdom Metazoa; phylum Chordata; class Mammalia; order Primates; family Lorisidae; genus Arctocebus; species Arctocebus calabarensis. Next base: position 7,954 of record CAUYON010034013.1, read on the forward strand.
AGTTTTTCAAAGGGGATATAATTATCAGCACAATAAAAGAGTACCAGTAAATTGCATGATAATAACTAATTGTCTGCCCCTCCTTCCTTCTGAGAAATAAAAGTGTCACTAAAGGTTATGAACACATATGAAACCTTTTCACCCTGTTGTTTTCTAAGTTTGTGGGGTTTTTTCCCCACTGCCCCTACATTGTCAGTTTGGAACAAAACTGTCATTTGAAGAGAATGAGATTGAATGGGCTAATTTTCAAGCATACCTAGATCTTGAATGATCCTATAATCTGCCAAGTATTTCCTCCCCCCTTTTTAAATCTTTAGTTCTAGAAGCAAAAGTTGTCAGTTGGGAAACCAGACTATGGTGGCCTATGAAAAGAATATACCTGTTATTTACTATAGAAACACCATAGTTCTTTCTCATTGTACTCATCCTCATAAGAGACCATTACTATGCTAATAGAATATGTTTTATTATTTATTCTATTTCTGGTTCTCCCTGTTCCTTAATTAATAACTGACCTGCTGAACGAGCCTAGGACTGGGAGAAGCTATGAACAAGAACAAGACAGGCCCCTGTGACAGCTTATTCTCTGAGCATTTCTGGTGCCCTTTCATATTTCACATTTCTTTTTCCAGTGTCCTATTTTCCAGGAATCAGCTCTCTGTGACCTGACAGTCAGATAATCTGATAAACCAAACTCTAATAGTCAATTAAAGATTATTAATGGGTAATGGTACTTTTAGTGGGGAATTTGTGTTCATTTTAACCAAATGTTTTGAAAACAAAACTTTTTAGCAAATGCCCAAACAGACTTTTAATGGAGCCTGATTAGGAAATGGATAAATAAAAGATTTGTGAGTAGGTAGGATTCTTCTCTCCTCTTTTTACATACAATTAGGATGCTCTAATGGATACAAGCTAAAAATTTCCTCTAGGAACTTGTGATCTAATGCAGTTACAATGAAAGGTAGCGTAGAAAATGGGAGACTCAAACAACAGCACAGCAACAGAAGCAACAGATCAAAAATATAAAGCATCATAAGACGGCAAATTGTTAATGGCAAGAAGGGAAAATGTTCAGGCAAGCGTGGTATCTGCAAGGCATGGATAGGATGAAATTTCCCACTTTCTAGAAAATGAGAGAATTCATATGAAGAGTTGAAAGGAAGCATTCAAATCGGGATGATGTGAGCATTCCAGGTACATAAGGTGGCCTGGACAGAGGCTCCAAAAAGATACAGCAGAGATAATTTTAAGATGTAGGTATGAACTAAATCAACCAGAAGGTGAGCAACAGGAAAAAAAAGGGAACAAGCATTTGTAATCACCATATTAAGGGAAACATTGAATAGAAAACTTGCATGAATTGAATCTGTGGCCCAGGTTCAGGATTCAGTGATTTGAGTAACAACACATCTTTCTGCCCCCAAATTTTTCAAGTGAGCAAAGCTAGTGTTTGAGGCTTTAATCTTCCTTTTCTTTGTGTTGCTTTAGCTTTCTGCTTCCCATCTTCATTCAATCAAAAAGATGTTACTCAAAGAATTTACGATAGGTAAAAATTTTCATGAAGGATAAGTGGGTTACAATTCCAAAATTAATTTGCAAGTTGTCAGGGAACCAAGCCTTAATCTCAATTTCTAATGATTAAATTCCAGTCATATGTATTTAATTAGTGACTGCATGCTCACATTTAGATTGTACTCTTGATATATACCTTGCCATGCACCTGACCACATTTAAGGACAGACTTTAGCTCCCTCTAAAATAGTTTAGTTTTCCTGGTGATGTTATATAAGAACTGTATGCTCAGATGAGATCCAATTGCAGTTACCACATTCTGTACTGTAAAAAAATTTGTCACAAATAACATATCAGTGACCTTTCCTGGGAGGTTCCACCCCACCCCCAGTCATAAATAGATGTGTTAAAAAGACTAATGCACTGGTGTATAGACTGATACACTGATATTCTACCCACACTCAAGAAGCTGAAAGGTAAGTCCTAGGAATTATTTTGAGGTTTAGAGACCTATGTAAAATTTTCAGAATTTGTATTCTAAATTCTAATTCCAATTCTACCTTTTAGGGGTGGCACCTGTGGCTCAGCAAGTAGGGCACCGGCCCCATATACCGAAGGTGGTGGGTTCAAACCCAGCCTCGACACAACTGCAAAAAACAACAACACATAAAACTAGCCTGCCGTTGGGGTGGGCGCATATAGTCCCAGCTACTCGGGAGGCTGAGGCAAGAGAATCGCCTAAGCCCAGGAGTTGGAGTTTGCTGTGAGTTGTGTGACACCACGGTAGTCTACCAAAGGCAATAAAGTGAGACTCTGTCTCTACAAAAAAAAAAAAAATTATCCAATTCTACTTTTTTACTAAAGGGACAAATCTTAAAATTTTTTTCTAGGTCCCTAGGTCATATCTATCTTAATCTCCTGAGATTGTAAAATGTCTTCAATTTGATTTTTTAAAAGCACCCAGAAGTCTCATTATTGTACTGATCCCCTTTCTCAGCACAAGGCTTTGCAGAGTACTGATTTTCTGAATTATCCCTCCCATAGATTAAAACAGAAAATAAGGAGGACAGGAAGGAGGATGGAGAGGAGGAAGAGAGGGGAGAACAAGTTATTCTCCTTTTATTTTTTGTTTGTTTTGTTTTTGAGCCAGAGTCTCACTTTGTCACCCTGGTTAGAATGTCATGCAGTCATTATAGCTCACAACAACCTTAAACTCCTGGGCTCAAGAGATCTTCTTGCCTCAGCTTCCTGAGTAGGTCGGACTATAGGCATGTGCCACCACACCTGGCCAGTTCTTCTGTTGTTAGTAGAGATGGGGTCTTGCTCTTGCTTAGTCTGGTCGAGAATGCCTGAGCTTAAGCAATCCACTAGCCTCTACCTTCCAGAGTGCTAGGATTACAGGTGTGAGCCACGGAACCTGTCCTCTCCTTTGATATTTTTAAGAATACCAGAGTATGACTTTCTAAAAATTATTTCAGCAAAGATAGTAAGGTTTTGTTCTGGATCCCACCCTTTACAAAGACCAACCATGGAAGCCAAAAGCTATGGAAAAAATGTGTCATATTCCCAGAAGGAAATGGGAATATTTAGCCTATAGAAAATGAAGCATGCTATCGTAGATCATTCTTTGTACTCATGGGAAATATTTCAAATGAATGAGGAAATGGGACCCAAGGAGGGAACTCCTAAGTAACAAATTTCTGTTCACTATAACGGCCGTCTAAAGTGATTATCCAGGTATTCTACATAGCTTCATTTCTTCAGAATGTAAAAAGCTCCCTGACTCTGGAAAAGTCTGAATTATTGCACACTGGCTTCAAAAACTTTATGGAGCTAGTTACAGATTAGAATGTCTCTTTCAATCTATAAATTTTATCTGTAGTGGCTTTTCCAATTTATTTTCTCCAGGTATTTTCTTTTTCTTTTTCATTTGGAGTATTTTCTCTTAATCTATTTGATCTCCATGTTACTGTAAAATAATCTGAAAATATATAATTACAATAAGGAGTCAGTGACCTAATATGTTACATATCCTAGGAATATTTGCAATTCAGAGGCATATAGGAGGAAAAGGACAATACTAAACCAAAAGAAATGAATTGCTAACCTTAAGAATCAAATAGTAGTATAAACAGAGTAAAGAGAAAACTGTAGGTAAAATGTTCTTCTTAGTATCCCTTCAATAGAAAACATAATTGTGATTGTTTACTTTGTACAAATATGAAATTAAATCCCACATAATTAGGATGTGTTTATAACATAAAATTTATTCCTTGTTGGGGGACGGGGCCAAGATGGCAGTCTGTAGCCAGTTTTCCACAGAGGCTCCCATCCAGAAAGAGATTTAAAGGATAGAAATTTAGCAAGAAAGACAATGGTTCAGATCTGAACCAAAAGAGAAGGTTGAAGAAAGCACATCAACCCTGCTGAGGCAACCTGCAACCCCAAGGATACAAACAAAAGGTACAGAATCCATTACCAAGTATATGGGAATCCCCTCCCCCATGAGAATGGCTCCAGTATACTTCATACCTCCATACAAACAAGCGAGCAGAGTTCAAGTGTCCTCCCATTTTACCCCACAAGAGAGAATTTCTAAAAACTGGACTCCTTTCCCTACTAGGGTACCATGGCACTCTTCTGCCAGGCGTAAAACTGTATAAAACTGTATATACTCTTTACCTGCAATTTTGAACTCCTGGCACACCCTCTACTCTCACCCCAAGGCCTGGAAGCCTGTCCATCATGGAATCCAGATTCTTGGGCATTTTCTCAAGGGGTGTAGATGGGGCATGGACTATTGCTGATCTGTGCTGACTTTCCAGCCCAGGTGTAAGGAGAAGATATCAGCTGAGGGAGAGGTGGTATCCCAAGGCACCAGCAGCAGTGGAAAGGTGACAGTGGGACTCACACCCCTGGGGATATTTTGGAGGAACACTCCCAGTCT
>CAUYON010034016.1:0-24802 GCA_963573935.1 Arctocebus calabarensis
GATATCCTTCATGGCATTTCCTTGATCACTATATAAAGACATTAATACTCTACCTTTAATAAGATTCGCCTTTGAGGATTTTTATCATCTCATGCTTTAAATTTAAGTCCTTTATCCATCTTGAATCAATTTTTGTGAGTGGAGAAAGGTGTGCATCGAGTTTCAATCTTTTACATATGGATATCCAGTTCTCCCAGCACTATTTATTGAACAGGGAGTCTTTCCCCCAGTGAACACTCTTGTTTCGTTTATTGAAGATTAAATAGCTGTTAGTTGTTGGTTTCATTTCCAAGTTTTCTATATGATTCCAAGCATATAGGTCTCTATTTTTGTGCCAGTACCATGCTGTCTTGACCACTATCGCCTTATAATACAGCCTAAAATCTGGTATGGTTCTATCCTCAGCTTTGTTTTTATTACTAGGAACTGCCTTAGCTATACGGGTTGTTTTCTGGTTCCATACAAAAGGCAGAATTATTTTTTCCAGGTCTTGAAAGTAGGATGTTGGTATTTTAAAAAGGATGGCATTGAATCGGTAAATTACTCTGGGAAGTATAGACATTTTAACAATGTTGATTCTTCCCTGCTATGAGCATGGTATGTTCTTGCATTTGCTAAAGTCCTACGCTATTTCTTTTCTTAGGTTTTCATAATTTTCTTTAAGGAAGTCTTTCACTTCTTTTGTTAGGTATATTCCTAAGTATTTCATTTTCTTTGGGCTGTGGTGAAGGGAGTTGTGTCCTTAATTAACCTCTCATCTTGACTGCTGTTGGCATATACAAAGGCAACTGACTTGTGGACATTGATTTTATATTCTGAGACATTACTGTATGTTTTGATGACTTCCAAGAGTCTTGTAGTTGAGTCTTTGGGGCAGGCATCCTCAAACTTTTTAAACAGGGGGCCAATTCACTGTCCCTCAGACCATTGGAGGGAGAATTTCAATTTTTTTTTATAGTTAAAAAAAAAAAAACTATGAGCAAATTCCTATGCACACTGCACATATCTTATTTTGAAGTAAAAAACAAAATGGGAACAAATACAATTCACACCAAAGCATTGGCCCACATGGGCTGTAGTTTGAGAACCCCTGCTTTGGGGTTCTCTAAGTATAAGATCATATCATCAGCAAAAAGGGAGAGTTTGACCTCCTCTGCACCAATCTGAGTGGCCTTTATTTTGTTGTCTTATCTCATTGTATTGGCTAGAACTTCCAACGCTATGTTGAATAACAATTGTGACAGAGGACAACCTTGTCTGGTTCCAGTTCTAAGAGGAAAAACTTTTAGTTTTACTTTATTCAGTAAAATATTAGCTGTGGGTTTATCATAGATAGCCATGATCAGTTTAAGAAATGTGCTATCTATACCTATACTCTTCAGTGTTCTAATTAGAAAAAGGATGCTGAATTTTATCAAATGCTTTTTCTGCGTCAATTGAGAGGATCATATAGTCCTCTGGTTTTGCATCTGTTGATATGGTGGATAACATTTATGGACTTTCAAATATTAAACCAATCCTGCATCCCTGGGATGAAATCTACTTGATCATGATGTATGACTTTTTTGATGATAAGCTGTAATCTATTAGCCAAGATTTTGTTGCGAATTTTTGCATCAATATTCATTAGTGAAATTGGTCTGAAATTCTCCTTTTTATTTGGGTCTTTACCTGGTTTTGGTATCAGGGTGATATTTGCTTCATGGAACATACTGGGGAAGATTCCTTCCTCCTCAATTTTTTTGAATAATTTCTATGGTATAGGAATAAGCTCTTCTTTGAAAGTTTGATAAAATTCTGGTGTGAAGCCATCCAGACCAGGGCATTTTTTTGTTGGGAGATTTTTTTTTATTGTTTCCTTGATCTCAGTGCTTGAAATTGGTCCATTCAGGAGATATATTTCATCTGGGGTAAATCTAGGGAGAGGGTGTGATTCCAAATATTGATCCATTTCCTTCACATTGTTAAATTTCTGGTCATAAAGTTTCTGGTAGTATTCAAAGATAATCTCTTGTATTTCTGTAGCATCAGTTGTTATTTCCTCTTTATTGTATCCTGTGAGGTTACTAGAGATTTTACCTTTTTATTTCTAGTTAGTCTGGGCAAAGGCTTATCTTTTCTATTTATTTTTTCAAAAATCCAACACCATGTTTCATTACTTTTCTGAACAATTCTTTTGTTTTCAATTTCATTGATCTCTGCTTTAATTTTGGATATTTGTTTTTTTCTGCTGGGTTTAAGCTTAGATTATTCTTCTTTTTCCAATTCCATCAAATGGCTTGTGAGTTTGTTGATATGCTCTCTTTCTGTTTTTCACATGTAGGCTTCTAAAGTGATAAATTTTCCTCTCAGGACTGCTTTTGCTGTATCCCATAGGTTTTGGTAGTTTGTGTCTTCACTGTTGTTATACTCAAGGAAGTTAATGATTTCCTTTTTTATTTCTTCCTTCACCCAAGTGTCATTCAGCATAAGGTTGTTTAACTTCCATGCTTTTGGGTGAGGTTGAGCATTTTTGTTGGAGTTGAGTTCCACTTTTAGTGCCTTGTCATCTGAAAAGATGCAAGGTAGAATTTCAATTCTTTAGAACCTGCTGAGGTTTGTTTTGTGTCCTAGGATATGATCAATTTTGGAGAATGTTCAATGGGACGATGAGAAGAATGTATATTCTATATCTTTGTGATGGAGCATTCTATCAAGCACAGTTGTTCTAAAGTCTCATTTAAATCTCTAATATCTTTATTTAATTTCTGTTTAGAGGATCTGTTCAGCTCTGAGAGAGGATTGTTAAAGTCCCCTGTTATTATTGTGTTATGGGATATCGTATTGCTCAAGGTCTGTTTCAAGAAACTGGGAGAATTTAAATTGGGTGCATAAATATTTAAAATTGAAATGTCTTCTTGTTGCATTTTTCCCTTAGCCAATAAGATGACCATCATTATCCTTTTTAACCTTATTTGCTTTAAATTGACATGCATCTGAGAATAAGATTGCAACTCCTCTTTTCTTCTGAGTTCTATTTGCCTGAAAAGTTGACTTCTATCCCTTAACTCTGAGTTTTAATTTGTCTTTTGATATGAGGTGTGTTTCCTGCAGACAGCAAATAGATGGCTTGTGTTTTTTTAATCCAATCAGCCAATCTATGACTCTTCAGTGGGGAATTCAAGCCATTGACATTTATTGAGATAATTAGGGAAAGATCACAGCTGAGTAGCAGCTCTGTGCAGCTGGGCACAGTGAGAGTGGGGAGTGACGATCCCAGGCATCTCTAGCTGGTGGGTTTCGCCCAGAGGCTTCCCTTTGGTTATACAGGAGGTCAGTGAGAGACTTCTGGACACCACAAGGAAGACAGAAGCGGTGGAAAACTGGCAAGTGGTGGGTGCGTTTGTTCAGTCAGAGGCTGCCTGCAGCTGTAACCACAGCAATGGCAAGATTGCAAGCAGGAAAAGCCTTACCTGGGGGCTGTTTTAGTTTTTTTGAGCTTGGACACTCAAGTAAACTTCCATGGGAGATCTTGGGTCAGTGTGTGGATGACTTTGGATGTTGTCTGGAGCCCCAGACTGAGCTGCTGAGCTGCTAAGCCGGAAAGGAGCTAATATTGTTCAGCTTTGGGCTGCCCCTGTGGATTGCAGCTCCAGGATTGGCCCAGAGAAATTGGGCGAGTAATCTAGTGACTGAGTTGCCCAAGGTGGGGATTGAGATGCTGGGCAAGTGCAGAGACCTGAGTGTTTGGCAAATTGACAGCCATGGCCCTCAGGGACATAGGGGGAGTCTGGACTTGACGCACTGCATAAGCAGGCAGCCACAACAGGAAAAATCCCAGAGATAAGTACTTTCACTGGAAAGCTTCTGCTTGGCCAACGTTTATGGCTTGGAGTGTCTTTTGAGTGGGTTGGGGAGTTATTTGGGCTCCCAAGCCTGCAGGGTCTGAGTAATCAGCAGAGGCCTCCAGTCCCCATCTCGTACAGCTGTATCAACATTGTGATTAACATCTCATATCTCAGAAGATCACCTGTTGCCTGGTCATTACTTAACAAGATTATATACTGTTTGGTTTCTTGGTTGTGGGGTTTTGGGTTTTGGTTTTGTTTTGTTTTGTTTTTTGTTTGTTTGTTTGAATTTAAACATTTTTCCATGGCATTTTTTTCTTTTCTTTTCTTTTTTTCTTTTACCATTCTAGTTTAAATAAAATCTTCCATTTTGCCTTCTTCAACAATTAGAATTTCATTTTTGCTAGTATTTTTGTCCCTATTTCCCCCCCTAAGTTTATCCCATAAGGGTTTTTGCTTGTTTGTTTTGGTTCAAGTCACAGTATTTTTGTCTTTCCTCTATACCTGGTGGAGTTGGGGGATTGTGTCTGAGCTGGCTTGCAAAAAGCTATTGTCTTCAAGGGAATCACCCAACCCAGCAACCTCAGAGGTTGGGGGTCTTTAAGGTTGGGCACTAGTACCCTACTTCACACCTATATTTCTCCTGTTTCTCACTTTCAGTGCCTCTTTTCTTTTTGTCACTATTTCCTTTTACTTACCTCCTTTTCTTTCTTTTCTCTCTCTTCTTTAAATCTTTTTTCCCTTCTTGCTCTTCAATTTTTCATTCTTCTGGTCTCACACCAAAAGGATTTATTAGAACGTTAGGCCAATGCTACAGTAACTTAAAGTAATTTATACTTTTCAGTGTAGAGAAATTTTACCTCCTTGATTATATTTATTTCATAGTATTTTATTTATTTATTTATACAGTATTGTAAATAACTTTGTTTGTTGTTATTATTGTTGTTGTTTTTTGAGACAGATTCTCACTATGTCATCCTCAGTAGAGTGTCATGGTGTCACAACTCACAGCAACCTCAAACTCTTGGACTTAAGTGATTCTCTTGCCCCAGGCTCCCTAGTAACTAGGACTACAGGTGCCCATCACAACACCCAGCTATTTTGTTGTTGTTGTTGTTGCAGTTGTCATTGTTGTTTATCAGGCTAGGGCTGGGTTCGAAGCCCCCAGCCTCGGTGCATGGGGCTGGCACTGTAACCACTGTGCTACATGTGCCAAGTCTGTTTCATTATTTCCTTGATTTCTCCTTTAGATTATTCCCTGTTTGTGCATAGAGACATTACTGATGTACTACAACTTTACTGAGTTTGAATCTTTAGAGTTTCCTACATACAAATTTTTGGTAGAAAAACTTTAAGGTTTTCATGTTGTCTGTAAGCAGAGACATTTTAATTTCTTCCTCTCCCATTTGGATCCCTTTTATTTCTCTCTTGCCTAGTTGCTCTGGCTAGTACTTCCCATACAGTGTTGAATAGAAGTGGGAACAGTAGGATTCTTATCTTGTTCTAGATCTCAGAGAAACATTTTTCAACATTTTCCATTTAATGTTATGTTAACTGTGTGTTTCTTGTTCATGGCTTTAATTGTATCCACATACATTCCTTCTATATGTAATTTGTTAAGAGTTTTTTTTTTTAGTATAAAAGGATGTTAAATATTGTCAAATACTTTTATGCACCTAAAAATGTGAAATGATAATATGAATTTTGTCTTTCATTCTGTTTAATGTGATGTTTTACAATGTGTGTTTGTTTTTTTTTTTTACTTCATCCATCTGCTGATTATATTTTTATTTCACATTAATATGAGGAGACAAAATTTTAGGTTGAATTGTTTCCAATTCTAAGGTGAAGTTCAAATTGTAATTGAGCCCTTTACCCAGGGTATGCTGAATGTCACACTGTGCACATTAGGTGAGATCCCGCCAAACAGCCTTCCCCTCATATTCACACATTACCATTTGTGTCAGTGTATAGTTGTTTATTCATAGATTTAATATTAGCATTGAGTACATTGAATATTATTTTTTGGCCATTCTTAAGATACATTACTAAGAAGAATGAGTTTCAACTCCATCCAGGAAAACATAATAGATGTAAACTCTCCATCTTTTCTCATGGCTGAATAGTACTCCATTGCCTTGAATATGTTGAACTATCCTTGCATCTCTGACATGACTCCTATTTCATCACAGTGAATGTTTTTTTCTAATGTGCAGTTGAATTTGATCTGCTAATATTTTGTTGAGGAATTTTGCATATATGTGCAGCAGGAATATTGGCTTGTATTTTTCTTTTTTGTATGTGTCCTTTTCTAGTTTTGGTATCAGGTTAATAGTGACCTTGTAAACTGAAGTGGGACATATTCCCTCCTCTTCAATTTTGTGAGTTTGTTTGTTTGTTTGTTTGTGTGAGAAAGAGTCTTATTCTGTTGTCCTGGGTAGAGTATTGTCATGTCATAACTCACAGCAACCTCAAACTCTTAGTCTCAATTAAAACTGTTACCTCAGCCTCCTGAGTCACTGAGACTAGAGGGACCAGCCACAATGCATGGCTAATTTTTCTATTTTTAGTACAGACTGTCCTTGCTCTTCGTTAGGCTGGTCTCAAACTCCTGAGCTCAAGCAATCCACCTGCTTCAGCCTCTCAGAGTGCTAGGATTACAGACATGTGCCACCATGGCTTGCTAGCATTAGATCTTTAAATGCTTGGTGGAAACTCAGCAAGGAAACTATCAGGTCTTGGGTTTTTATCACGGAAACTTACTTTTTTATTACAGATTTAGAACCCTTACTTGTTATTGATCTGTTCAGATTTTTTAATGTTTTCACAATTCCAACCTGATAGGTTCTGTGTGTTAAGAAACTTATCTGTTTCTTCCAGGTTATCCAATCTGTTGACATTACAGTTCTAAATGTTTCTTATAATATATTCCAAACTTGTGTAAGTACTGAATACTTAGTGAGAGTACTCTTACTCTACGATGTTCAACTCACAGGACAGGACTCTCCATAATATCGTTTTTCTTTGAATAATGTCTTAACATGCTCTGGTGAGTTAATTGTCAAGCTGGTACTTAATGCTAAACAATTAGTTATACAGTCAAGTGAAATATAATCAAATAACAAAGCTCTCACTTACAAGTGTAACAAATTATCACTACTGATGTTACTACTCCTACCTCTACCTCTTTAAACTGCTTTGGTAAATTTATTTTCTGATAATTGACTAATATGTAACCTTCACTGGGCAAGCTAAGCAATGCACATTTTCCTGATTTATTTTTGTGCAATTACTAGTCTAGAATGGGCAATTTTCTAATATTTTAACTTGAATACTAAAGTGGATAGCAATTTATAATTAAATTTTGGCTATAAAACTATAACATATATCCAAGTGGAGTACTATAGAATAAGACATTGTTAATTAATAAATTTATAAATCATTTATATTTAGGTAAATTGAGGAAAATCAGATGATGACAACTTGTGCTGTCTTTTCTTCCCCAACCTCCCCCAAACCCCACTACATCTAGTTCACTTCTAAGGAGTCTTTGACTAATGTGTCATTGCATTTCACATTGCCTTTATCTCTGTAATTCATATGCAATTCCATTTATAGCAGAACAATAGTAGGCACATTTTACCTCTCATTAAGATTACTCATCAATTCTACTGTGCTTTTAATTCATCACTGCTTACCTTAATATATCCCATTTAATGCCAGGAATTATGCCATCAGAACCATTGAAATAATTTAGTCTTCTTAAAAAAGAGAAATCAGAAGAACACTTAAAAATGTGTGGAACATTGCGTGTGTGTTTAATAATACACATATATAAAAACATGTGCTCCCCATCTAATATTAACTCCTAATTTTTGTTATCTTGCAATCTTATAAAATGATAATGAATAAGTCTTAGAAAATGTGTTTGCCTTTATTTTAAAAGAAAATATTTTATCAATCTAGGCATACAAGACAGCCTATGAATTTTGATAGTCCAAAATACAGAAATGGAATACTCTTATTAAAATTTTTCCCAACCTGAACTATTCCCTTCTTTCACAATGAAGACATAATTTGTTAAAGAATTAGCCCTCAAGTCTTAGTTCAAGAATAGGTAAAAATGCACATGGGATCCCTCAGTCTCCTCAGAAGATAATTTAAGTGAACATTCTCTGAATATGTGCTTAATAAGTAAAATGCTTCTTGATTTGGACTAAAATTTTCTGGCAATATTTGGAGGGCAATCCTTAAAAAGCGTTGCCAGAAGATCCCCAACCTGATTTAGCTAACCATTTAGCTTCATTAGCATCCTGGAATGGCTACTCCAGGTTGTGTTGTTTGTGGATTAGGGAAATTACAATGAGCTTTTCTATGAGTGCTCCTCTGTGGGGGTATAACATTAAAATCAAAAGATAAGCAATTTCATGCAAGCTTGATGTTTGAACACAGTGATGCCCTCTTCCTTGTTTTCAGTGGAAAATTCTCTTTCCTCATCCCCAAAATATATTTCCAAAATGAGAAACTCCCTCCAAATGTCTACAGAGTTTGGCCCAGTCCCAGAGCTGAAGGAGATACTCTTCAGAACATTAAGTCCCCTGGTGCTTCTGACACTGGCCTCAACAGTGAACCATAGCAACTTTTAAGACATTTCTAAATAGCAAGCAGTGAGATAGCAGCTATAAATATGTTATCACACTTGTGAGGAAGATAAAACTGTTATTATTCTTTGATTGATATAAACGAGCCCCCAGTGATAAAGTGATTTATTTACTGTAATTCTGGCATAGAACTAAGGACTTTTGTTACTTCCTTTAAGACTTACAGTTACCTTACATATTCATAGTCCCTCATTAGGTAGCGTCCCACTACTATCACACTACTCTTATTTGGGGAAAGCAGTTGGCAGATCCAAAGAATAAAAATTAAAAAATAGCAAGCCTAACAGAATGCTGCAACATTCCAACCTTTCGACCATGAAATTCCTTGCCTTAGTCCAAAGCCCACTTTCAGAACACAAAAAATCATTTTCCTGGGGTCCATCTCCCAATGATAGATTATATTCCTGATGATATGCTCTTAGGCCGGAAATGGTCACAGAACATTGTTTGGGGACTTATAGACACAGCTTGGATGGGCTCTAGTTTTTACATGAGTGCAACCTAAAGTGTCCAGGGTAAGCAAGTGAACTGGAAGGGGGAAGAGATAGAAGTGTGGGCTATGGGTGGGAGACAGCAGATGAGAGACTAGCTAGTTCTCTTTGTTCAGAACTTTCATGATTTCAAGAATTTTAAATCCTAGATTTAAACTTAAGACATGAAACTATAAAAATACTAGAAGAAAGTGCAGGGAACACTCTTGAAAGCATTGGCCTTCACGAATACTTCATGAGGAGGACCCCCAAAGCAATGGAAGCAGTATCAAAAATACACTACTGGGATCTGGGATCTACTAAAAAGCTTCTGTATCGCCAAGGACACAGTATCACTAGCAGACAGCCCTCAGAATGGGAAAGAATATTTGCAAGTTATGCCTCCGATGAAGGCTTAATAACCAGAATACACAGAGAACTCCAAAGTATTTGTAAAAAAAGAACAAGAGATCCCATCTCAGGATGGGCAAAAGATCTGAAAAGAAACTTCTCTAGGCTCGGTGCCTGTGACTCAACAGGCTAAGGCGCCAGCCACGTACACCTGAGCTGGCGGGTTCGAATCCAACCCGGGCCCGCCAAACAACAATGATGGCTGCAACCAAAAAAATGGCCAGGTGTTGTGGCGGGCGCCTGTGGTCCCAGCTACTTGGGAGGCAGAGGCAGCAGACTCGCTTGAGCCCAGGAATTGGAGGTTGCTGTGAGCTGTGATGCCACTGCAGTCTACCCAGGGTGATGGCTTGAGGCTCTGTCTCAAAAAAAAAAAAAAAAAGAAAGAAACTTCTCTAAAGAAGACAGGCGCACAGCCTTCAGACACATGAAGGAATGTTCATTATCCTTAATCATCAGAGAAATGCAAATCAAAACCACCTTGAGATACCATCTAACGCCAGTAAGATTAGCCCACATGATGAAATCTCAAAACCAGAGATGATGGTGTGGATGTGGAGGACAGGGAACACTTCAACATTGCTGTGGGAATGCAAACTAATACATCCGTTTTGGAAAGATGTTTGGAGAATACTCAGAGACCTAAAAATAGACTTGCCACTTGACCTTATTAATTCCCTCACTTGGTATATACCCAGGTGACCAAAAATCACATTACAACAAAGATCTCTGTACCAGATTGTTTATTGAAGCCCAATTCATAATTGCTAAGTCATGGAAGAAGCCCAAGAGCCCATCAATCCACGAATGGATTAATAAACTGTGGTACATGTATACCATGGAATATTATACAGCCTTAAAGAAAGAGGGTGACTTTTCCTCTTTCATATTTACTTGGATGGAGCTGGAACATGTTCTTCTTAGTAAAGTATCTCTAGAATGGAAGAAAAAGTATCCAATGTATATACCCCTAATATGAAGCAAATTTATATCTTTCAAGTGAAGGCTACAACCCAATTATTGCACAAGAAGACAGGGAAAGGGGAGAGGGAGGGAAGGGGAGGGAGAGGGAGTGGGGAGAGAGGATAAAGGGTGAGATCACACTTGTGGTACATATTTGAAGGGTCAGGAGAAAACTTCTAAATACGGATCAAAAATGTTTTCACATAGTAAATGAGAAAATCTCATGAATGTTATGTTAATCAGGTTGATAAAAATATCTCAGATTGTATGTGAAGCCCACACACTGTATCCCATGATTGAATTATTGTACACAGCTATGATTCAATTTAAAAAAAGATATTTTATGTAATCATTATTTTTAATTTCTCATTTATATTTTCTCATTTGTTATATATGCTTTTATTTTTAATTCACAAATAAAATTGTGTAGATTTATGGTGTATCAAAAAAAAAAGAATTTTAAATCCTAGATTGTGACTTTCAGGTCACTATGGAAATATCAATGTTAACTTGCTTCGTACCTTTTACATATTTGTAAATATTTGCTCTATTCCATATATATATATTTTTTTTTTTTTGAGACAGAGTCTCACTCTGTCCCCCTGGGGGAGAGTGCCCTGGCATCATAATAGCTCACAACAACCTTAAACTCCTAGGTTTAAGTGATCCTCCTGCCTCAGCCACCCAAGTAACTGCAATTGCATGTGCCTGCACAATGCCCAGCCAGTTCCTCTATTTTTAGTAGAGATAGGGTCTTGCTCTTGCTCAGGCTGATCTCCAACTCTTGAGCTCAAGCAGTCCACCTGCCTCAGCCTCCCAGAGTGCCAGGATTACAGGAGTGAGCTACAGTGCCTGGTCTGCCATGTATATTCTTGATTTTAGTTTGACATTGTCTGGTATGGGAAGAGATATTCATAGCCCCTATGTACAAGTGACAAAACTTGACACTTAGAAAAGTTAAATATTTTGGCTGAAGCCGCAAATCCAGAGATAGAAACTGTTTAAAAAATACTATGTTGTTCTCCCTCTCCCTGTTATAAGCACACACTGCTTATATTTAGGAAAACTTAAGCTACATTTCATTGATGTCAAACTTTTCAGTGATACCCATATGATAGAGTTTTAAAAATATAAAAAGCAACCTTAAGGTGAGCAGAAGGTAGGCATAGGTAGATGTAAAGAGCATAGGTAGATGTAAAGACATAATAAGCACTCAATAAACATTTGTTGAAAGAATGGATGAATTTAATACATCTAAGTTGACATTTATAGTCAAACTTCCATGACATCATATACAATGCATGAGTGTAATCCATCATGGATCTCGTACCTTAAAATAGAGAGAGAGGTATAATGATGGATAAAAACTCTCTACCCAGTCTGGATATGAGCAAAAACCTTCCTTCTCCACCATCATTATTCTTTCTACAAAGTGATTATTTCAAAAAAAAAAAAACCAAGAAGAGGAAGCGTGAGTAGGGGAGAAAGAAAAAGAAGGAAAAAATACAAAAAAATAAAATAAAACAATGCTGCCTATTTCATTTAGGCTTTCATCTAGGAAAGAAAAAGCTGTGTCCTCAAATCTATACAAACAACCTATAAAATCAAAACCCAACCAATCAATCAATGGATTCTCCTACAATGCAATAGCATCGTCTCCTGACATATCTCCCTGAGTGATTCAGCAAAAGCCAAAATTAGCAACTCAATTGATTATGAATCATTGAGGTAAATGGGTCGTAAAGAGAGATTTAAGAGTTGAAAGGGAGCCAGTGCTACAAATTGCCAAAGGGACGTGATGGGCTCTGGAGGGTGCATGGCAGAGGCAGGAGCTCACTTCAGAGGACAAGAACCTGGAGACAGGAGCCATAAACAACGTCCGGAAAATACATTTAAATCCTGGAAAAGATCAGCATGTGTACAGATAAAAACTTCCACCCACACAGGGGACAAGCCTCTGGAAGGGTCAGATGGAGGGCTAGCTCTACGGCTGGTACACCCAAAACTAGGCTCATTGGAGTGCTAAAGAGGCTGATTTAATACAGAAAGCTACATCAGTTGTGAAATGAGACTTCACCAGCAGTACAGCATTAATAATCCTTTGTTTTTATGTAGAAGGACTGTATTATCTTTACTATGGGCTTAAAAATCCCCTTTAGGATTTCTGTAGCTTAAGTGTCTCTTGCTAACAGGAGCTCAGTTAAATTGCTTATAAGAACAGAGGAAAGTGGTTGTAAATTGCCGACTTCCCAATTCCCATAGCTACTCAAGAATCTTGCACAGTTGAGGGACATTAGTATCTCATGCAACCCTACTGCAGTCTTGGAAAATAATAATATTTTAAAAAGAAGGAAAAAAAAAACCTCTGTTCTTTCCCAACACATTTGCTGCACTATTATTTAATCTCAAATAAAAATAGTTTCATCTCTCATTTTCTTTATGACCTTGGTATCAGACAGGATAATCACTATCAGTTTTGTTTTTAATCTTGGATGACTTCTGTGCTTTTCTGGGACAGTAAATACTTCTAAATGACACCATAGTTGTTATATCCCTAAACCTCTGTCAATAACAGTCACAGCTCTCTGCAGGCACCCAGTATTCTAATGGGGCAGGCAAGACAGTGACAAACAGTCCTTGACTGTGTAGTTGGATTTGAGGAGGGTTATTGAAAGTCTTAATGAAAGGCCATTGTCTGGGAGGGTGGAGGAGTATGTAAACACAAAGTAGGAGGAGGCATTCTTGAGATCCAATCTCCCTTGACAATGTCAAGGGACAAATCTCTGCCTGTGTCTAGATTGAACAATTACAGAGGCATTGAACATGGGACTTAAACCTCAGAGACGCAGATGTTCCATATGAATGGTATTTACTGAAGTAATTGCTCACTTCTGAATATCCCAGAGGAGCTAACAGTTAATTAAAGCACATAAGCTGTCCAGTTACTGTGGCAAGAAGTAAGGAACTTTGAATAACCCAGGAAAAATACATTCAAAGTTCATAAGCAATTTATCTACCCATTCATTCCTAACATCCCCTCTGGAGTTTTTTCACACTGATATGATATCATATTAATTCAGCATTCATTCAACAAATATGTATTAAATGCCAACTGGATGTCAGTCAATGTGCTCAGCACTTGGGAATGAGAGAAGAGAGAATGCCTTAGACCTTAGACAATTTATAGCCTAAAGAGGAAAATATTCCCAGTGTTGAAGTGAAGTAAAGAAACACATATTGTAAACCTCAAGAAAAAAGTTTAGTACTCCGCCCAGAATACCTGGTTGTACTGAAGTCTCGTGTGATGAATAGGATGGAGGAGTCGAGGGCATTTTAGGCAGAAAGAGGTAGAGGCAAAAAGTAGTATATTTGGAAAAGAAGAAGTTTAGAATCAATGGATTACAGAATTAAAAGCAGACAAAAAGACACCCCAAAAGGAAATTGGGTCAGATTCTTAAAGAAACATATTTTAAAAGAAGGAATTTAGTTCTTATACTCCTGATAATGGGAAGCCATTAGAATTGTAAAACTAGGAGAAAATTTGTATTGTAGAAATCATTTAGGCAGTACAGGACTGGCTGTGCTGTTCTGGGCTTTGTCCTATCATATAACTTTGCCATCAAAAACATGAAGTTTTTAAAGTCACTATAAAAGAGGAGGAAAAGATAAGAGATGAGACTGCATATGTTTTAAAGATAAGCTTTATATCACATCTGAACACATTCCATTGGCCAGAACTGATTCTTTGAACCTTGGCCTAACTATCCATGTGCCCAAAAAGAGGAAATGGTGGTTGAACACAGGGTGTGGTCTCGCCACTGAACATGGAAATGGACTGGAGATGATTATTATAAGAAGGGAAAGATACTAGGAGACTGGAAGGCTTTCAATAAGATAGTAAACAATCAAATTAGGACATTAGGAATGAAGAAGTGGATGAAATTGAGAGATATTTAAGAGAGAAAAAAATGATATTCAGTAATGAATGTCTAATGAAAAATAAGAAACAAAAATATATTTAGGATGGACTCTGAGATTTCTAGCTTGGGAAAAGCAGGTGAATGACTGTTGACATTGAACAAAATGAAGAATAGGAAAGGAATAGTTTGAGCAAGTTTGTGGAGACACCCAGATAATATGATGAGATGGATATGGGATGTGCCTAAACTGAATGTGTTACAAATCTGTAGATGTTCATTTGAGAAATGAAAAATCAGGCTGAAGGCTTAAGAAAAACATCAAAACTACCAATGAATTTGGATCAGACTCCTTAGAAATCATTGCAATCATTTTGTTTTACAAATGCAGAAACTAAGGCCGGAGAACTTAAGCAGTTTGTCAAGCAGCACTTATAGTAGCAGAGCTCAAAAGAAACTTAGTGTAATTAACTTCTCTGTACAATATCCTTTCCATTACCGAGGCACCATTATTTATAGTAATAGTTATTAATAGTTATTAATCAAAAGTTATAGCAATAGTAATAGTTATTAATCAAAAGACATTTTGATTAGGTACAATGCAACCGAATGTCTCTCAGAATAAATATTTTATAATTAGGGAATATAATCTTCTGGCATTTTGTTGGTGTTATTTTTGTTAAAAACAGGTAACAAATAAATGATACGGCAGAGACCAGCTAACTATTCACCAAACTACTCCCATCTTACTCCTGGAAAAACAGATGAAGTAAATTCCGAACTCCCCTTTGCAGTTACATACAGTCAGGTGTATTCACCTGCTAGAGCAGCTGTAAGTACTATAAATGGGGTGACTTAAATGACAGAAATTTATTGGCATGGTTCTACAGGCTACAAGTCCAAAGGTAAGATGTTGGCAGTGTTGGCTCCTTTCTGAGGGCCGTGAGGCCGGATCTGCTCCAAGCCTTTCTCTTCAGCTTGTAAGTGATCAGCCTCCTTGTCTCTTCAGATTCTCTTCCTCTGTATTTGGCTCCGGGTTCAAAGTGCAACTTTTTCGAAAAGACACCGATCATCTTGGAGTAGAGTTAGAAAGGTCACATTCTGAGATAATGGAAGTTAAGAACTCAGCATATGAATTTAGTGGGGAGAGGGAGTGCCACAGTTCATCCCATTATACCAAGTGACTGAGTTCTGGATAATGGACTGTATGGAAAAGAGTATAAAACATTTTTATTTCTAGGCCATTAAAAAATCTCCATGGTGTAAAGTTCCAAGCTCTAATCCCTTCTGTCATGAGGAAAACGGGCACAGCAACTACGGTAGCCACAAGCTGAAGTGGCAGCACCACTGGATGAGAGCGAACAGGGGCAAGTGAATCACCCCTGGAAGACCTGTCGGCCTGCTAAGTCATAGGCCTTCAACATTACACAGCATGAAATAAACATAAATGGTGCTTAAGCCATTGTACAAACTGAATTTGCTCAACAGATAACAAATAGCTTTATAAAACTCATAATCATAGTCTGAGGCTGACAACACACAACTCATGTATATGTACACACACAGAGAAATATCTAAAAAATGAATTACTTATTTAAAAATGAGGTCCAGAATACATGTATCCCTCTGAAAAGGAGGAAATGCGTTTATTTACCTTAATTTGTAAAACATACTGGTTAAGATTCTCAGTAAATTCTCTAATAACGTGAGTTCTCAAAATTTTGGAAAAAACATCTACAAACCCTAGCTATGAAGACCCCCGATTAACCCATCAAATTCCCTAGCTCTCTGAGGCCTTAGACCATATCCTCATCTGTACTTTAGGTTTCAAGATAAATTGGTAAAACGCATGCCACAGGAAGATACTAATGAAATATTTACAATTTATTTTATGGAACTGATGTTTTTGAAGGTTTTACTATTAGAATCAAATTCTACTAAACAATTTTAAAATATAGAAGATTTCAGGTTTCTTTCCCATTAGTTGGCATTTATAGGAGAATATTACTACTTGTGGTAGAATTTTACATCATGTTATTAAATAGCCAAGGTCACCCGAAGTTAAATGAGCTAGAAAATACAGTCTGGAGAAGTATCTCACCAGATCTGTTGATACTGTGAGTCACAGAAGTTTTTAAATTTGGATTATAATGCAAAAATTTGAAGATAAATTCTCTTGCACCATTGATGAGCAGCACGATTTTAGCTCTGAACCATTCCAATTCCATTCAAAGATTTGGCTTCTAAATTCTAATAATTTGCCTCAGTGTGTACTAAACTTAATTCCTTGCACATTTGCTGAGACACAATAGCAGTATGCATTTGTCGGTGACTCATACTTATTAGTTATCACCTGTATTGGTGGAGATTCGGAGTAGATCTTAGAAATTAATCCAGAGGATGTTAATTCCAAAGATAAAATTAGAACTTGTACTTTAGGAGAGAACTGCATAATTGCTTGAAAAACTGTATTAATAACCAAATGCTCAAATAAGCAGAACAACTTTGTTATTACAATGTTCTTTGCCAAAATGAATCTGCTCATACATTTGCCAATTTCATTTTGCCCAAAAGTTCAGTGGGTTCAATTGCTGAGTTGTTTCATTTTACTGGAATCTTTAGGACATTGCCAAAATGACAAAAATAAATAATTGAAGTCAAACTGGGACCGTTTGGGGACAGTCAATTATTTTTCCCTTGATTTTCTTCTCACCTTTTAGAACATCCGCGTTTAATAAATTTCTGTTTGGTGTATATTCTTCTCGGCTACAGTTAATGTCTTTATTCATTTGATCAACACTTATTAAACATTTCCTACGTGGTTATCCTAAAGAAACATTTAGAATACAATTGTGAGTAAATCAGATCAAGTATCTACCTTGTGTAGAAGAAGACAGACAATTAAACAATAGTAATAACGCAGCTCAACGTGAATACAGCTTTAAACTCATGACTGGTTTCAGATCTTTTGAGTTTGTGATAGATTCCAGAATAAGAGACAAACTGCCTTAGGTTCCTCATCAGGCAATATAGCAGTAGTGTAATTATACATATTGCCTGGAAATATTAAAATAAACATGTTGCTAAGTGCATGCATTTCTACTTTGTCAATCATAATTTAGAATAGCAGGCATCAGAGAGTTTCAGGAAACCAAATTCAAGTTAAAGTTTTATCAGTTGCATACCTCTAGGGGAAAACTAGATTTTATCTCTCTTACTGTATCATCTTTTAAATGTAGCAGACTTAAAAGGATAGCAGGAAAGTACATCTTTTCATGTTAATTAAAATCTTCCTCACCTGATAAGACATTTGAAAAATCATCAGATATTTTGCCATATATCATAAATATGTTAACTACTCTTTATACAAAATTTTGTTTTCCTCAAATAATTGTAGTGTTTATGTCGTGCTAATAAGTCATTCGATGAAAAAGGGTTCTTTCACTGTCTACCTGTACACAGGGAGAATAAAGAGATGAACAAATCAAAAACAAAGGGATAGCTACTTGCATCAACTATTTAATAACAGTAGCTGATTTTCTATTTCCAGGCACCTTGATAGTAAGTAGTTGCTTACATTTATGTAACATTCACTAATAATAGTCACAAAATGTATTAGAAATTTCACATAACAAAACCTCTTTTGCATCACCTCTTAGCCTTAAGGACAGGCATCACACATGAAAGCATAAGAAAGAAAATATGATTAAATCAATTTGTCCTTACATTGCTACTTTTTAAAAATGAAGAATTTGTTTAACATAATATTAGAGAAACTAATATCACTACTGAAAAAGCCTCTCAGATTATGTTAGGTAAAACATGGCCTCCGTATCAGCATATTTCTAAATGATTCTAAAAGAAGTAACACTGATAATCCAGTTGTTTATAACACATGCAATAAAAACAGGTATGTATTAATCATTATTCATTCTGGAGCTCCATATAAGGTACAAGATTTTGACAAAATTCAACATTTCTAAAACTTAGATTCACTGAGAAATTCAGTTGAATCAGTCATGCTCTGTAAGTATGATTAGTGGCAGTGTTTCAGTTATATTTTTAAAAACTGAATGACTTAGTTATCTGGGAGAAAAATGATGTTTCCTTGTTTCTTAGGGTTGAACAAGTAGTCACTATCAATTACAGTCATTTAAAAACAAATAAGTTTCTTAATTAAGTTTAGTACTATGGTTTCAAACTCAATTCTATTTCAAGATAAAGTACATTTGGCTACAAATGTTATCTGATCATTGTTTTACTTCCAAATAAAAATAGAATGAAAAGGGATATAGTACAGGCATTTCAACATTGCCATGGAGTATGTGCTGTGATATTAATTCCTCTTCATAAATGTCTTTGAGCTGAAATATTACAAAGTGTTGTGATTAAGCTACTATATGTATAAAACAAATCATTGCCCATATATTTATCCGTTCAGTCTTCTTTTCAGAAATGGGTGCTGGCCCTACATTGGGGCACCTTTTACAAGTCTTATATTAAGCTCTTCCATGAGAAAATGAATTAAATTTGCACAAAATTCATGTAAGGTAATATTATCCTCACAAAAATCATTCCTGTATGAGCCCCATATTGGGCATCCTTCTCTGTCCATACTCTGAAGTTCTCAGGTGTCTTACTTCATAAATATATACAGAAATTCAATGCCAAAATTAATTAATTACCTGGAGCATAACTCCATGTAGGGGGGCAGCACAGCAAAGTTAGCCAAAGTTTCTTTGCAGTAGACATAGTTACTCCATTTTAATTTTGTATATGTTCTACTACAAAAATTGATTTTAGTGTAAATTTATTAATTTAACACGTAAATATTGAGAACTTATACTTTCCCTGATGCAAAGACAAAAGCGGTAGAAAAGATAATTTTGCCTTCATACAATGTGTGTGTGTGTGTGTGTGTGTGTATTTCAACAGGAGATATCATTGGAATGTGGCAGACATCCATGTACACGCATACAAATTGATTACTATCATATTGGTTGTAATCACAAGTAAATCTAATATTGCATGTGTATACTATTTCTATTACATACTCTTAGTTTTTATTCTCTCCTATAAATATAATTCATAAATCTCTTCATTTTGAAAGTCTTGAATAGTGGGGATGAAGGAAAGGTAACACAAAATAAAACAGACAAGATTCCTGACTGTTTCTTAGGAAAACAAAACTGATTTTTTCTTCCCTTCCATGCCCCACTTCTAAAAGAAATAATTACTAATTTTAGGAAGAAATAAATGAGAAGAATTTAAACTCTTGATAAAATGAGAATCAAGCTATTAAAATGTCAATCACAAGAACAATGACTTTGAATTATGTGCCCTAAGTGAACTTGGAGAAAGGCCTTTGATCAGAACCTACCTTAAAGCTAAGAGGAGCCAGGAGAAGCTGAGGGAAAGGTTTTTATAGAAAGGCATTTTGAGGTTGCTTTTCTAAATTAGCCATTGCATCTGTTAAAACAAAAGAAATGTGAATCTGTGAAAAAAACAAAAGAATACTTTCTCTAATGAAGACAGATGAATGGCTAACAAACATTTGAAAAGAAATGCTCATCTTCCCTGATCATTAGAGAAACACAAATCCAGATCACCCTGAGATGTCACCTGACCCCAGTGAGAACGGCCCACATCACAGAGCCTCAAAACTGCAGATGCTGGTGTGGATGTGGAGAGAAGGGAACACTTTTATACTGCTGATGGGCCTGCAAGCTAATACAGCCTTTTTGGAAGGAAATATGGAGAATCCTCAAAGAACTCAAATTAGACCTCTCATTTGATCCTGCAATCCCTTTACTAGGCATCTACCCAAAAGAAAAAAAAAATCCTTTTATCACAAGGACATTTGCACTAGACTGTTTATTACAGCTCAATTTATAATTTCCAAAACATGGAAACAACCTAAATGTCCACCAATCCAGGAATGGATTAACAAGCTGTAGTATATGTATACCATGGAATACTATTCAGCCATTAAAAAAGATGGAGCCTGTACATCGTTTGTATTAACCTGGATGGAGGTGGAACACAGTCTTCTCAGTAAAGCATCACAAGAATGGAGAAGCAAGAATCCAATGTACTCAATTCTAATATGAAGGCAGTAGATAACCTAATGCAAGGTGGGAGTAAGGTAAGGAGGGAGTGGGGTGAGGAGAGGAGTGAGGGGGGGGTGGGGGGGTCACAGTGTATGGCACACCTCTTGGGAGCAGGACACAACTATAAGAGGGACTTTGCCTAACAAATGCAATCAGTATAACCTGGTTCTTTGTACCCTCAATGAATCCCAAAGAATAAAAAAGGTATAAAAAATTAAAAGATAATAATGCCCATTTGTATTTTGAAATGTACTTACTTTAAAGAGTGGTTTTCAAAATATCCCAGTAACCCAACTCTTTATTCAAATAATAAACAAATCCAGTCTATACAGTGACAATAAATCAGCTACTCTGATGTAAGCTGCCCTATCATGCAGCATGCAGGGCACCCCTTCTCCCCATCTTTTCCCATTTTAGGAGCTGCTGACTTAGCTCTACCCAGTCTGCATCTCCAAACAAGGCTGGTTTTGCAGTCAGACCTGTATTTGAAGTGATTCTTCTCTGTTACCTTTGGCATCTGAATTGAACCATTCCAAATGTTCCATCTCAGTTTTGTCATCTGCAAAAAGAGAGTTTAGGTCATAAACTTGGTGGGAAAATAAAATGAAATAATATATGTAAAATGCTAGTCATAGATCAAGTGGTCATTTTTACAAATAGAAGGAGGCTTGCAGTTTGAATTTTGAGGTACATGAGAACTTGTGACAAGATATCAAATTACCAGGTTTCATTTTTTGGTAATGATAAATAAATGTATTTGTATCTGCAACTATGAACTTAAATCTAAAATGGATGGAAAGTTCTAAATGTATAGATAGATAGCTGTGGTTTTGTTTCCATAACTTTTGCAAGGTGATTGGGGAGCACTTAAAGAATGAATCAACTAGAATGAAATTTATAAGCTTGAAATTTTTCTGTAAGTGTATTTTTTCACTTTTGTCCTTTCAGTTTATATTTTGAATGAGAGCAAAAGATTTCATAATATTTGACATGTTTCTACTTAACTGGGCATTCCCTTGGTTGCCTCTGACTAGTTTTAACCCCTTTGTAATTTGCTCTGGATTAGAAAATGTAAAATTACATAGTTTTACTCTCTGGGATATGAGAACTAGGTAGTATACATTTTCTGTAAGCCCGCAGTAGCAAGAATAGACAAGAACTCCATTAAAATCTCAGGTAACCTGTAAGTCTAATTTGTATGTTCTTCCCTATCCTAGCATGTCTGGGATTTTAATGTTTGTGCCTGTGCTCTTTTAGTTTTCCAGTTGAAGACATTTTGATTGGCCCTAAATGGTGTTCAAGGTTTTTTGTCGTTGTTGTTGTTTGTTTGTTTGAGACAGAGTCTCACTATGTCACCCTTGGTCGAGTACCATGGTGTCACAGCTCACAGCAACCTCAAACTCTTGGCCTTAAGTGATTCTCTTGCCTCAGCCTTCCAAGTAGCTATGAGTACAAATACTCACCCCAACACCCGGCTATTTTTTGATTACAGTTGTTGTTTAGCAGGCACCAGCCGGGTTTGAACCCTAGCCTCGGTGTATGTGGCCTGTGCCCTACTCAATGAGCTACGGGCAGCCAGCCATGTGTTAAAGGATTTTTAAATTTGAATATTTCTGATAGGACATTTCTTTCTCCCTCAATTCTATTCTTATATGCCTTTTACACTACATTCTTCAGCTCCACATCAATGACTAATGAAAGAACTTCAGTTTGATACTCCTGATAGAAATTGACCTTGGTTACTAAGATCAGATCCTATGTCCCTGAGTGTTACTGCAGACAAAATTAAAAAAAAAAAATTATCAATTGATTTAGAGGGTACAACTGGTTTTGTTACATGGATGAATTGTATCACCCTGAAATCAGTGTTTTTAGTACACTTATCACCAGAGTACCCACTGAGGGTGTCACAGACAGCTTCGGATCATGAGCCAGGGACTGTCTGGCACAGGAGAGTGGGCATTCTCCCTTCCTCTGTTCTCAAAAGTATTTCTGGCACTTCCCAGTCCCATGGGTCAGAACTGTCCATGGGTCAGAACTTCTGTCCCATGGGTCAGAACTCCAGCAACATCACTTCTCTCATGTGCCTCCCATTTCTTTGCAGTTGTCACAGTCCGAACAGATCCTAGAGAATGATCATGTGGGATCCGGTGAGAGAGAGACTGCCTGGCTGGACAGAGGTGCCTGACATTGTGCAGGGATGCGCCCCTGGTGAGGGGAGCAAACTCTGCATGGGCCTGTAGCCTGGGGCTCTGTTTCCAAGAAGCTCTCAGTTCACCAATGACAGCATCGCCTGAAATTGTCAGGACAAAGGGGGTTCCAACAGATAGGGAGCAGGCAGGCTGCCACAGGTGTGAACACTCTCCTCTGTCCTTTCTGTTGGGCTCTGAATCCCTTCGGGACCGTCACTGCTGAAATTTTTCTCCTTATTGTGCTCAGCCACTGACTCCCATGCGCTCTCCATAAGAGCAGGTTCTGGCTCCTTTCTGCAGTATTCCACCTGGCTTTCTCAGTTAAACTTCCACTATTTGGCACAATCTGGTGACCAATGTCTCTAGTCCGTCATCTTACCCTGCCAACTAGCACACACATTCTTATTACCCAATTTTTCCTTTCCAATACTCTTTTTCAGTTACCAATAGGGCCTGTCATTAAAATATTTCCTAGAAAATATACGGATTTATGGCTATAAGTCTGTTATTTGAAAACAATACTCATGTAATGTTTTAGCTAAGACCAAGCTGGTGTACAAATATTATGTGTCACAAGATCAGAAATCTTTTGATGTTTGATTTTGTTGTTGTTGTTTTCCCCTCCCAGAGATGATTTCTGCTCTTGTTTACACCTATCTTTTTATACTTTAAGTTTTTGGTTCTGTTTTTTTTAATTATGTGGTTATGCACATCGGTATTTATTATTTAGTCACTGGAAGTTTGATCTTGAATGTGTGACTACAGCCTTAGATTACTGTTCACAATATGACTGTAAAAGCTGATAAAGTATATTTTATGATTATGGCTTTATAGATAAGAATATTTCTTTAAACCTGAACATATTTAATAATTTTGACACCATACTCTTAATTTTCATTTTTTTCTTTTCTTTTCTTTTTATTTTGAAACTCTATCATTTTGTGATATGTGTATACCCTGCCCTGAAGGAAAATCTGTTGAAATCTATAAAAGCTAAGCAGAAAAATCTATATGGAATTTTTCTTTGAATTCAGATTATTTTATCTTTACCACTAACAAATTATAAATCCTATTCAGAGGACTCAGGATAGGACAAATTTGACAAAGATTGCTGCTTCAGCAACAATAATATATATTGGTTGAGAATATATTTTGTGTTATGAAAGTTACTAAAGCTTCCACACACGTGACAGTTGCTGTAAGAAAGTTGCAACTCTTATCTACACTTTGCAGATGAGAAAATTAAAAGGCTAAGCAGTCAAATAATGTGTTCTAGGTTATGGAACCCATGAGTGGCAAGGCCAGAGTGCCCAATCTCGGGTCATTATCCTAGTGGTTGGTACCACATCTCCACCGTTCTCAAAAGTCCTAATATTATATTATTTTTATTTCAATGTTAATAGATGCTTTTACCTGAGCATAGCTCCCATGGCTATAAAAAGTAAAATTTCATCATAATTTCCTATTTTCTCAATTGTATAATCTGCCATTTTCCTCCGTAATGCTTCTCTGAAACTGAGATGTGTCATGGTTAACAGTAACTGTCCCTGCGTCAGAGAGATTTAGGATGATTTTGTCAACTTGCTAACAATGTGCATTGGTTTTCAGGAAAAATTATAGCAATGATTTTCATATAGTTTCTTTTATTTCATTATTCAGAGACCCCTCTCCTTCAGATATAGTCTTTGCTAGAAAAGAAAAACTACAGAAAAAGCAAAAACAAAACCAAGAGAATCTTTTCCTTTTGTTGCCTTTACTTTGGTCCTTCTCCTCTAAATAATTTGATTTATTCTTACTGCAGAGAAGTGACTCACAAAAGCTGAAGGGCATTTACATGACCAATAAAATTGTTTGTGATGTTATACAGAGGTGACAATGATCACAGAGGGAATAATGTTTTTGTTGCCAAAGGATAAAGCTATTTTCTTCAGCTAAACGACATAGTCATTTGTGTCAACTGAGGAGAGAAAGAAAAATCTTCTGATCTTTATCATATTACTACCTAATTAAATTTTAGACTTCTTTTTGTTGATGCATTCATATAAAAAGCAATAAATACAAGTTATGAAATAGAGTATCGAGAACTTAAGAAGAGGATTTAAAGACATCTACAACTGGGCGGCTCCTGTGGCTCAGCGAGTAGGGCGCCAGCCCCATATACCGAAGGTGGCGGGTTCAAGCCCGGCCTCGGCCGAACTGCAAAACAAAAAAATAGCCGGGCGCTGTGGCGGGCGCCTGTAGTCCCAGCTACTCG